>JAODIE010000008.1:2061130-2125298 GCA_027575565.1 Diploeciton nevermanni
AACAGCCGACCACCCTCCACTCAATAGTACCTAATCAGAAACTGTAAAAATCGTAAACAATAATAAATTACTCCCATTCTGAAGAAGCCAACATGCCGAAAACGTTATACCAAGGCATAAAAAGTAAGTGTTATAGTAAAGTTTTATCAACATAATGAATCTTAAACACTTTGTAGCCACACTCAACAATACTCTAAAATAAAATTAAACTTACCTTGTGTTCAACTGGCATATTACTCTGAATCTCAGTCGGAAGCAATACCTCTTTATAAATCTGATTTGGCAACAAATTCGTCATTCTCACATAGCCCAGCTCTAATAAATGTTCCACACTATCATCACTCTTCGAGTTTTTTGTATATAAGAAGTTACTTAACACCAGATCTGCAATACCAATCTGTCCATCTGCCTCAGTCAACCTCCACTGCGCATGTTTGAAGAAGATCTCATTAGCCCTAACTATCTTCAGCGGTTTATCATTCCTCGTTGTGGAAAGTCTTGAAATTGCCAGAAGTTGCGTCTCTTTGTAACAGGACAACATAATATCCAGCTCCTCGGCTTGGATGTTCAACAAATTCTTACATTCTAACACTCGTTGTTCCAAATCTGCAAGATCCTCTTCCAATTCTACAGAAAAGTCATCGGCTAGTGCTTTATGGACGAGATAAGTCTCCTTCTCAAGTCTTCTAAGCCTGGACAGCGTGGACCTCACTTTGGTTTGCAGAATCAGGATCGGTTTCCTTTGATCTTCAATACTTTGTAATTGCAGCTGGAACCTCATTCGTTGTAATCTCTCCAGGGCTTCTTTACGATAAGTATCAACAAATAGGAGGAGATTATTGATTATATCCAGTAACATTGCATATTGGAGGGAGTTGGTAGAACAGTCAAGATCATGATGCATTAGCGTGAAGGCATTGATTGCACTCTGGCCAGGTCGGAAAAAAGGTTCAAAATCCTCTTGTGGAGGTGGGGGTAGTTCACCATGTAGCGTAGCTGGATCTACAGAGATATCACCGTAACCCACATAGAAAAATTCACATTTGCAGCGGGAAACAATTCGTTGGAGTTGGACTGGTGAATCGCTATTAGGGGTGGTTGCACCAACAGTATCGGATACAACAGCACCGACTGAAACGCCACAACCCACCATATTTGGCACCTGAGGGATTTCAGAAATGACGGTGCATTCTTTTTCTTGGATATTATCAACTGTCAACCACATGATATTCTCTGAAAAGGGGAACACTCATTGTGGGATATGATTATTTATTGCTAACGTTTCTGGTAACATACCATTATGATCATCATTCTCTCCACCGGCGTTAACTGTAGCATAATACTGCATACACTCTAAGTTACCAACCCAAGTAGTTTTCGATACCAATGTGCACTCCTTCCAGACAGGACGATGAATTCTCTGCATAATCTCTGCTTTGGCTGCTGATAGAATAACGTACCCTTTGGTTTCGCATCCCTTTAATAGAACTTGCGCATTAACCAATGCAACTAAAACAGAATTAAAAAATTTAAATCACATTTTTAATAGTAGAAACAACTTACTATTCCAATTTTTGTGTATAATATCGTCATCTTGGCATGCTTGGGGACCTTGTAAATGCTGCTGCCTTGTAGCTGAAGATAAATCATCACTGAACACCACGTTCTTGTTTTCCGCTTCTGCAATCAACTGCTGCAGCATTGTCGCTGCTTGCCCACTTTCCAACTTATGTCCGAAACCACCTGCTCCTGATGTACTTGCAACACCAGTGTTACTTTCTCCTAGCCCGTTAGGACTTCCTGCCCCACTCGAAACATCCTCAACACCTTCCTGAGAGATACTTCCAGTTGCTCTGCGCTTCAGAGGAGTTCCTGTATCCTTTCTCACAGCCTTCAACACTTCCGTCGAAAGGTTCTTCTTCATCTGTTTGTTTTTCATAAAAGTATCAAACAGAGAGAAGACAACATTACGATTACTTTGTGTCCATGCTCCTTTTAAATCATAGACAACTAGTCTGTGAGTAGGCGTGCATTCCATTCTCAAATCCCTACATTCCCTTAACTCTCTTAAAGGTTCCCGACCATAGCTTACTTTGGCTACTGAAAGACAGTAGCACTTTTCAACTGGTTGTTGTTTCAATTGTGTGGCTTCAAAGTCACTATGAACAGAATCATCTGAGAGAATAGCACTTTTCAACCATATTTCACTATCACTAAGTTCACTCGTAACGTAAACAATGCCCCATTCTGCTTTGGGTCGATGGATAAAGCCATCATCAATTGGTACCAATGACAAGATGTGCTCAGAAGTAGAGGCTAAGTGCCCACCTTGAAGTTCAAGACCTCGTTGCATCGCGAATGACATCCAATAACAAACTTGGAACTTATGGAGGCCCAGAATAAGATGGACCTTTTTATAATGCCTAGACAATTGGAGTTTCCTAGGTCTGACATTGTTGAATATCCTTCCACGTCTTGTAGGCCTTGTTACTCCTTGCAAGATTAGTTTAAGATTCTCAAACCAACGTAGTGTAGACCCATAGAGGGATAACATCGGATACTTATCAACATTCAACGCACCACTCTCCTTATTGGAATTCACCTTGGTCTCCAATGCAATCGATAAATTAACATGCTGAGACCGAAAGGCTCTAAAGCTATCATGCCTGGTATTACTAGAATATTCCGGGATCTTATCTGGAGCACATTGGATCACATTGTGATGGTCCCTAGGATCTCCCAATGACACCCACTCCAAGCCCACATTCAGCTTCAAATTCGGGAGGTGCAACAACTGACAATCATCGTATTTCGACGCGGTCCTGACAAATATATTGAAGTCTCCTTTGAAGACAAACCTGCCATTGGTCCAATCCATGATGACATCGTTCCAAGTCAACTCCATTTCCTCGGTGGTGTTGTAAGGGTCCAACGAGGCGTGTAATAGGACTGTCATCTGCTGCACCTCCATTGTGAGACGTCCATGCAAAAGGAGACGCATTTTATCCCAGAAAGGAAGGGGGGGTGATGGGTCCCTAGAAGGTTGGAAGATTTTCTCGAAGGATAGGTTGCATTGGGCAATGACTGGTTCCCAACAAGGGCCGAAGGCATAAGAAAATGAGGAGATCTCACTGTTGAAATCATGGTAGAACTTTATGGGGAGCAGAGAACGGGAGATTAAGGGAGAAGAAAATGTAGGACCAAGGTCAATGAAAACATCACGCTTAGCTGGAATTGAGATGAAAATTTACATTAATCAGATTTCATTCATTACAGGGAAGTTTATAGTTGATGTGATATTGATTGGTTTTTAATGATTAACATGTGGTTATTTTAAAAACAGGGAAATGATGAAAAACGAGAATAATGATCATTTAGATAAAATCTTCAATCTGCCTAGAGTATAAATAACCAATTACACTATTGCAATGCTAATTCTATTGTCAGTGTACGCTGATTACTTGCAATGTCACTTGTGAAAGTGCTCCTGTGGCATATATTAATAATTGGTGTAACATCGGCTGCTATAGTTCAACATTCCGCTAGAGTAAGACTTATATCCCTAATACCCCAACTGTTTATTCAACTTTTTAAACTATATTTAGTTAAGACGCGGAACTATTCCCAGTGTCGATGACATCGTGGGAGGTGCAATTGATTTTGGCATGCAAGTCCTCGAAGTGGTTCAGAGCGTGATGGACATAGCTGGGATTAGCTTATCCAATACCAAAAAAACTACTTGATTGGACTCATCCCCATATTAATTATATCACTATCTTATTCTTGCCCCGCAATGTAAAATCTAATGAAATAAAGAATAAGGAAAACTTACCTCTCCTGGGTGCTTGCTGCTCGGCTCCTACCAACATACCAGAAATGTACCATTGTTGGATTAACAGGAATGGTTGTGGGAAGTCCCTTAGTTGGAATTTCCACTCCTCGCACCTCATGGAGACCAAACGACACCACAGAGTTGAGAAATCGAGTCCCTCTTCTGGCCAAGGAGTATCACAATCAATCTCTCTCATTATCTATCAAAAACAATAAAATAGTTCTTGATGTAAAATTGAAAGGAATAAAGCAGTAAAATCACAAACCTTTATTATATTCTCCCTTCCATAGGTGGTTTCATCAGACAAAATCATCAACTCCACGTTCGTACAAGTACATGCAAACAACCTCCTCCTATGACCTTCTTCCTTGCTCAATTGTTTGCTCCTCTGGATATAAATCTGTGCATTTTTCTCTTGGAGATTTGCATACAACTCCTCTACTTTGCCCGCAGGTAAATGTAGATGTTTCATCACAAGTTGTTCCACTTTATCGGCGAGTTTCTTCTTCCTCTTTAAACTCTCATGGTACTCATCAACCAACAACTCGAAATTATCCCTGAGTTTAATTTCGAACGGATCATCGGACATTTCAAAGATGAATTCTTTGATATTAATCAGTAGGTCTTTGGGCAATGCTTTCGGAAGTGTTTTTGCCTCGGAATCATCTGAATTGTGGATGATTTTAAACCATTTTATTAGACTTACCAAGTCGTTGTTAATTGCATCTGCAAAATAATGCTCATAGGGGAAGATTGCTTTCAATGAAGCAATCTCTAGAATCTGTGGGTTATTATCCTCGGAAATAAAAGTTTCTGTATCAATTCTTTCAGCTCTAACCAACGCTAGAATTGTCTGATTGTTTACTGGTTGTAAGAATATCCCTGTTATGATGAAGACAGGAGAGTTATCAATGGAAATAGAAAGTTGCGAGTTGGACATTGTCAGCATTGATTTACTCTTTGGGTCATTTATATGGTTCAAAGTCATTTCATCAAAGTTGATTCTCAATGAATGTTGGTTTGACACTTTTAAGTTACAATTGAATGTTCCCATGATTTCCAGAACCAAATTATTTTTCTTGTTTATTTTCGATGGCTGCTCTTGGACTTTTTTAGGGCACCCAAAGTTGAACAATTCAATAAACTCTTTTATTTCTCGTATTAGATATAATAATTTCAGGTGGGAATTTGGGCACCATTGGATCTGAATATTGTCGAGTAAATGTATATTAATATCGCTTGTTTTTACAAATTCGGACTGTTCTTGGTGAAGTTGTACTCGAATTATTTGGGAATAGAGCTTGTAATCTTTAATGTCTTCACATTTTTGGCAAGTGTAATAACCATGGGATATCTTTGTCATGCTTAATTTGGTCTCTTCAAGTTGAATGGTTGATATTTTGGTTGGGATGCCACCGGAGACGATTTCATTGTCGAACTTAATAGTGTCAAGACGCAGGGCAAAATATTCTAGAATCAATAAAATATCATAAATAAAATTATTAATTGGAAGAGTAGATGAACATACCATATTCACTCTCAGTAGAATTGAAAAAACAATTGACTTGATGTAAATTAACTTGTAGATTTATCCTTTCATATATTTTATTAATCCTCTTCTCTTTAGATTTCAACTTCACCTTTGTATCACTTGTAATCCTACTTTCTGTTCCATCATATTGCTTGAAAGCCTTCAAAGCAAGCACTGTATACTCCGCCAAAGTATTGGACCATTCCAACTGCAACCCATCAACAATACTATGTATTTTTATTAACTTCCCACCTTCAACTTCCGTGTCCACTCCAATTTCATAATGAATTAGTGCCATATTAAGGTATACTGGTGTACCCCAAAAGTGCATCTTCTTGGAAATATGTGAATCTTGAGCACAGTCTTTGAAACTCCAACAGAAACTCTCCACAAGCAACTCTGTTTGAAATACTCTGTCATTAAACAATAATTCAGTGGCTATACTACCCTCATCTTTACTTATCTTCATCAAATTTGATGAAGCCACTTTGGTTGTTATTGTGGTGGAAGATAGTTGTGTATCACTTGATTGGTTCAATATAAACTTGATCAAATTAACACCTACTGATGATATGTAATCATTGTTATCATCACTGAATCTGATCAGACCTGTGACATTCATGAGTTCTGCACATCCATTGATCACATAATAGTTTAGTAACTTGTGCAGGAAATTTTTTGTTTGCTTCCTGGATACTTGTGATATTCCTCTTGGATCACAAATGTTTTTACTGGTCGGTAATGAGGAAGAGTATTTTGTGTGTTTTAAAAAATGGGTAGATAACCAAGTGTAGATTGTTTCATGGTCATATGCAATGTTTAAAGTGTTGAGGAACAAGTACAGGTCAACAATGTTATTATCGACTTTAGCATCTAATTTGATCCTTTTTAGTAATATTAGTTGCTCCCTACTGTTGCGGACCACCAAATCATCAATCACAAGAGAAGAGAGCATGTGAGGTAGAGTTGAACGCGTTGTGTTTGTGGTGCCTGCATTTGGAGCATTACTGTTTCCATAAGAACGATAACTACATTGAAAATTAGATAAGGTAGCAGCAAAATCGTTGTGGCCGAATTTTCGTACGGCACGTAGAGATGTATTATCCACACGCATTACAAAATTCTAAAAAACAATGTTTAATGAGATTAATCATATCGTGATTCAATAACAAACTTTTGGAATGATAGTTGAAATTCTCTGAAATGCCAAATTAAAATCTTCATTCTCATTGCCTTCAAAACCCTTTTGACTACACTTAATTTTCTTTGCATGAATTGAAAAGGAATCAAAACTTTCATTTGATGAAGTCTTCTGGATCATTTTATACAATCCTTCAGTGATAATTGCACTTGTTTGCCATATACCAATTGATAGTTTCTGCAATCCAATATTGTTTTTATAAATGTAAGAATTATAGTTGTTCTCAAGTAATTTACTTCAAAAGAAATAGGTCCTTGCGCAATAAGCGTCGCTTCTGTAGTAATTGCAAATTTAATCTCTGCTAATGAATCATTTGTATCATCTCTCTGATTGTTACTTTCACCAAAAACACGTGCAGATGCCTCCAATAAATTCAGGTTCACCAGTAAAGTTTGTGAATTTTGCACAATTGATCCATCCAGATGTAGTTCTTTTGCTTCAGCAAAAACACTGATTTTGGGATCACTTGGCTTTGTACTCTGGGAATCTGGATTTGGTGTGAATAAGAATAGAGCTGATATGTTGTAAACATGAACAGCCATGAACTGTATAACAAAAGTTTTAAATTACTTGACTTTGTGTTGTGAATTTTGGTTTCTACCTGGGCAAATGTTGGCAATGATGCTGGAATCTTAACATTTCTATAATCCACCCTTTCCTCATATTTGATTTGCTCATTTTCTTTTGATCTTTGAGAGGACTTCTTTCTAGAGACATTGTAGGTAATACTAACATTTTGTGTTACCAAAGTAACCAGTTTTTTAACTTCAGCATTGAAAAAACTACTGTTCAAACCAATCTCTTTGATATTCTAATAATATGGCATTAGTAGATATTTTGGAATTATTGTAGAGAGTATATACTTACAACTTTAACTTCATTCCTAACATACTCCACATCATAGAGTTTGAGGTAAATAATGCCAAACCTTCCAATCTTCACAACTGCATTCAGCTTTTTGCTTAAGATCACAGAAATTACAATTGGCAGAACCCTAGAGATTGAAAATGAGTCACTCTAATTGGTTTCTTTTTAATAATGGAAAAAATAAATTAATAGGTGCGTTTAAATCTTTATTTTTAGATTTGATATTTATGATATTTAAGATAATATATGGAGTGTTTTAAGGTTATATATGAATGAATAAGGAAATTTACCATGTTATAGAAACTGCTAAAGCCAATGCAAAGATGAATAATCCGAGAATGAACATCTTATTTGCATTTATATTACTTGCACATTATTTAATTGAATGTTTCTGGGTCTTTGGGTATAAATTTGGACTTAAAGTTTATTTTGTTGCCCCGACTGACATTTTTGAACAGACTGTTAATGTCAGCAACAGCTGATTAATTGATCAAAAATTTGTGGTAGGGAAATTTCTATGGAGGGAATTGCGCTAAATTCAAATTAGCAGCTGGACATTGAAACCAGGTATGAGTCAATCTTTAAAAGAAAAGGTAAAAAGGCATTCTTTATATTATCAGGCGTGAAAAATTAAAAAAACGGCGAAATCTGACAGGAGTACGTGGTCGTGAAGTCATGGTCGTTTGAACACTTCCCAACTTCTACACTGTTTTGAATTTCAACCTATAAATGGCGGCAGGTTTTTAAAGGTGCTGCAGAAAGGCACTCTATAATAAAGTTTCTAGAGCCACTTATCGGCCGAGAAAATTTGATAAGATACAAAAAGCTGGCAGGAGTTCAGTGTCCGCCACTCAACAATTTGTATTTGGTTTCTAATTTATTTGGAGCGAATATCGAATAAAATCGAAAGTAAACGAAGTCAAGGTAACGGCTTAAGCCGGTTTAAAGAATATTCAAGGTCGCTTAGTAAACGCAAAAGTAACGTCTGAATCTTGTTAACTTATGTGGGTGAATTGCAGTTTTAATTAATTTCACCACGTGTATGCACCAAAAGTTAACAATGTCCTTACATTCTTTTAACTCAACAAACCAATTGTATTCTGAAAACTACGCGAAATGGCGTAAAGGGCAACAAGTTACTGCATCCGCATCAACATTCCATGCTTTAACACATGAATGCGGCATTTTTGGAATGCTACTCAACGACCATCTATCATCGACATCAGCTCCATCCGTATCATCATTCGATGCAGCTCAATTAATATTAGTAGGCATCGAAGCTCTGCAACATCGGTAAAAAAAACATTGGAACAATTAACAAGAATAACAACTATTTTCATACTTGCTACATTACACCACTACCACTATCAAAATTCATCTCCTAGGGGCCAGGAATCAGCAGGCATAGTAACATCTAATGGCACCAATCACTTCTACCATCAAAAGGGCATGGGCCTTGTTAGGAATATTTTCAGCGCCGCCTCCATTCAGAAGCTCATAGGGCATATGGGCATTGGTCATACAAGATATTCTACATCAGCTGCATCAGAACCAGTTAACTGTCAGCCCTTTGTTGTTCATTCCATGCATGGATCACTTGCTGTGGCCCATAATGGAGAACTTGTAAACTGTGCATCACTCAGGAAACAAGTGCTTGATAGAGGTGTAGGCTTGTCTACACATAGTGATAGTGAACTGATCACACAAGCACTATGTTTGATCCCTCCTGATGGAGAGGTGAATGGGCCAGATTGGCCAGCAAGGATCAAACACTTGATGCAGCTGGCTCCATTGAGTTATTCTTTATTGATTATGCTCAAGGATAGGATCTATGCTGTAAGGGATTGCTTTGGAAACAGACCACTCTGCATTGGAACTCTTCAAAGTAACAATTCAGAGGGGGATGTTGAGGAAATAGATGGCTGGGCTGTTTCATCAGAATCATGTGCATTCCTGTATCCATTACATTATTACAGAGAGGTGAAACCTGGTGAGATCTTGGAGCTCACTAAAGCTGGTATCAAGACGATTGATATTGTTACATCCCCGACGCAAGTAACTGCGTTTTGTATTTTTGAATACGTTTATTTTGCACGTCCGAATAGTATTTTTGAAGGGCAGGAAGTCTACGCAGTACGGATGAGGTGTGGGGAACAACTCGCCATTGAACACGAGGTTCAAGCAGATATAGTAGGCTCTGTTCCTGAATCTGGTAATGCAGCAGCTCATGGGTTTTCATTGCAATCAGGTATTCGTTTTGGGGAACTCCTCGCGAAAAACACCTATGTTGGTAGGACATTCATTCAACCTACAAACCGTCTCAGACAGCTCAACATCGCGTTAAAATTCAGTCCAATTGCAAGTAATGTCAAGGGGAAGAGAATAATACTTATTGATGACTCAATTGTGAGAGGAAACACAATTGGGCAGATTATTAGGTTGCTAAGGAAAGCAGGTGCTATTGAAGTGCACATTAGAGTGGCGTCCCCACCACTCCATTATCCTTGTTACATGGGGATCAATATTCCTACCAAGAAAGAGTTGATTGCAAATAAGATGGGTTGCGAAGAATTGGCTAAGGAAGTAGGGGCTGATACTTTGGAGTATCTCAGTGTCGATGGGTTGATTGCAGCTGTTAATAAAGGAATTAGTGGGTGTAAAAGTGCGGAGAAGAGGGGACACTGTACTGCTTGTCTTACAGGAGAGTATCCTGGAGGCATTCCAGAAGATTTGGATTGGTAAATATTTGGGAAAATTGCTATAAATATAAGTATTTGTATGGTCGAAACGGTTTATAGCATATATTAAATTATTTTAAAATATAATTAATTCACAAAACGTTCTGCATTTTACAGCAACGGATGAAATTTTACTTTAATATATGAATAGAATTTAACACAAACGCATTTTTATTCAAATATTTCCTCAATAATCATATAAAATATTAATATTTTCGATAAATTGGTCTTCCCCCGCGTCTAGGCGCACACTTCGTACCACTCACAGCCCCATCAACCGAATTCATCCATACCCTAAAGTTGATTTCGTCATAATTCAACTGACTGTACAAGAATATCGGCATGTTATTAGTTAACAAGATAACATCATCTTTATAAACCTTCAGATCAGAGGGATAGATCATCTTTTGGTCATTCTTCTGCACAATGTCCATGTTATTCTGGGAAAAAGGCTGGTTAGTATTCCAACACCCAAGGGCATTCTGATTGACCAAACTCAGGAAGAGAACTCCTGATGGTTTATGTAGATCTGATGCTGAGGTTTGGGCAAGGGCTCCACGATCACCCAGATCCTAGAAAACCATCAACTTTATGATAATATAGTCTATTTCTTTCTACATACCACAAAATCATCTCCATGATATCCTCTCGTTGCCATTGTCTCATTCTTTAATATATTTGTGGATACCTTATACAGATGTGTCCCTGCCATAGAATGAAAAAACACATCTCTTGATACATCTGCTTTCTGCCCTGACAACGCCACACTGAAGACCCCATCATTCCATTGGAACCTCTGTCCTCCAATATTAAACTCACCGGCTTGCGGTTCCAAAAAGAAGTAGTTATGCCCTACTCTCCACGAATTATTATCCTTTAAACTGTACACGATTAGACCATATCCAGCCAAGTCCGGCATGTAGGCAAAGGCGTCATCACAGGTATCAGCAGTAACATCTACTGTGATCAAAGCAAGAATAGTGGGAGGACGCAAATCGGACTCCTTCAGTCTGTACCTCTTCAATAATCTATCCGTTTTCAAATCATAGATTACGATGGTATGTGGTTGGATATCAGTTCTATTTCCTAGTACTTCAATTACGCCTGTATCAATTGCCCAGAGGCGATCACAAGCATCAATTGCTACACGATAAATGGACACAAGCCGCTCCTGGGGAATTGCATCCATTTGGTTGGCTTCCCAGGAGGGATATGGGATCAATGGGACATTGTGTCTGTTGGGGTCCTTGAGTGAGACGTAGTTGAGAGTGGAGGGTACTCCATTCCTTCGGCGCGGTACAGTAATGAATAGTTTGTCGTGCCAGCGATTGGCACCCATTGGAATGTTGTTTTCTATGAATATTCATGGGTTAAATGGGCAACTATTGGCACAAGAGAATCTCATGGTCGTTTTGAAACTTGTTACAAACAAATTACGCACGATTTGAACAAAAAACTTGTTTAAGGCGTAATTGATGTCTTTTTTTTATTTCCCAGAAGGCTTTATTGGTATTATTTATCAATGTGCAAAATATACTAACTAAACTGAAGTCAACATTGATAACCCTTTTAACCTGTGCTCTACTTTTTCATCCATAACATTATTTATTTACTTACGATAGATATAATCCACATTTTTGTACCCATCATCTTGGACCGCAGTTGGTGCATCCGTTTTCGGCATCACTGTTGTTGTTGTGCTGGTTGTACTTGCTTGGTGTTTATGCGCAGTATTAACTTTTCCAGGGAATGCAATATCACCTCCAACCATCACATGCCCATATCCTGGAGGAATATATGGTTTGTACCCACGTCCACCTCCAAACCTGGATGATGTGGGCCAAACGTAATTTATCCTGGTCCACGTGAATTCCTCATTTAAACCTGCACTTAATACTGTATGACTTAAAATAATTAAAGTTGAGGATACTAGTAGAATGTGTATCCACATTTTCTCGATTTCTGTAACGTAAGTTGTGTGTTATTTGTTTGAGATTAACGTAATAACTGAGCGACATGCTGGTTGGTATTGAATTAATATATAGGCATACTGAATATTTATCGCGATACTAAGAAACCGTTGGAGTTACTGGAATGGCTAGACTTAACAGTATCCGGATTTGTGTTTATTTAGCAAGATTGCTAATTATAGCTTTTTGAAGTTTTAAATGACCTTAAGGTGATTATTTATTTGCACCTGAGATTATATGATGAAACAGACTGGAAATAACCATGTTGAATAAACGTCCTAATTAGCTGGTTGGTATTGACCTTGATATTGTGCAATTGAGTAGTTGATTACCAAAGTGAAAAATTGCAACAAATTGCGTTTTGATTACTTAAGTAACACTCTAAAATTTTTACGTAGATAAGCGTAAACAAGAGGATCGTTATGATGCGGTCGTTGATATTTAAGATATTTTAGAAATGCACTATTAGGATTATGTTTATTGTTATTTAAATTGTCATTAAGCACTAAGCTCCACAACATATTACTCTACGAAATGAAACGAATAATATCGGGACGAAAAACAGGCCGTAGGCCTAACCGCAGGCAGCGAAGCGGTAACGATCAAGAAGAAGAAATGAAACGTGCCATTCTAATCACTATCTAAAGTTCATGTTTATTCTATATCAAATTAGCGATTGTATATATACATTAAGAAGAAGAAATAAAGTTTGTTGCAGCTCCGCTAATTTGCGTTGCCCAATATATTGATCAAATAACTATTAGTGACATCAACATTATCTTTTAAATCAATTTCGACACTTTCGAGCTTACTGTGGGCTTATGCAATATAAAGTATAAATTTACGTTTTTAACGTTTTTATTATGTTTAAATATTTGCAATTACTTAACAAAAGCCACATTTATTTGCTTGAATTCTGTGCTATATGTTGTCCATTTGTTGACACATGTCAACATCCTCAATGTACGTTATTGAGCTAAATGTAAATTTATGTGATGTACAATTCCCATAATTACACCAATTTTGCATAATGAGCTGTGGTATATATTGTCGTTATTGTCAACTTATCTGTGCATTGCGGCTATTCCCCACCTATTTGCTTATATAAGCAGTGATGTTGACCAATTGGTTGCAGTCATTCAAGATCCGTCAATCGCTTCAATCATCTCAACCTTGAATATGAAGTGTTTCGTAGTTATTTTCGCAAGTATGTCAGTTGACATCTATATAAAAATATGAAAACCAAACATATATTGATTTGGAAAACAAATGATTGTATTTTTAGTTGTGTTGGTGGCATATGCATCAGCTTCACCTGCAAAAGGATCAACCAAGGCTTCCTTGAAGACTAAACCCTGTCTCAAGGCATGTCCTGAAAGTTATACTCCTGTTTGTGGTGGAGATGATGTTGCTAAAGTTGATGTTACTTTCGGGAATGAGTGTGTTATGAATAATTATAATTGTGAACAAGACAAACGTAAGTATATTTTTGGTTTACTATTGTCATTATTATAGATCGATTTTGGTTTATAGAGTTTAAAATTAAGTCTCAAGGAGAATGCCCAGGAGGTGCAGCCGTCCGCTTACAATAATGGTACAATTGATTAAATCGCGATGATTAAAAATTAGTTGCATTTATCCATGTCTTCTACTTTGGTATAACCTGCATTCAGAATACACCAATTAACTCCTTATGATACTTGAAATAAAGCAAGAAACCACCTTTAATATGATTTCTGCAATTTGCCAAACTCATCCTGCACTCATTCTCAAAACTTTCGTAGTTCCCATCAATATCCACTGCACACATATGGCCATTCATGTGGACGCATCCAAAGTCACATGTTACCTAACTTACTATAAAATGCAGTTGCAGTTACCTAAAATTGTTGCAAAAGATTCAGACTTTATTTTAAGTAATATTGACTGACACCTTACAATAGGTAAAATAATTCTAACTTGGCGACGAAATTCGAATGGGTTTATATTCACTAGTAAATTGATAAATAGTGATAAAATATATTTGTTTTACATTATAATGGTATTTGGCATATTCATTCAATCTTCTTAAAAATGCTATGAATGTTGTTGCTGTTTGTGTTTTCTGTAAGACCTCAAATACGAACAGGAATTAAATTCTAAAATATTCTTCAAGTATTAAAAAAACAACAGGTAGTTTTCCCACATAATTTATTTAAATAAATTTGGGACTAATATTAACATCTCCCTTTCTTGAATGGGATGAACTCTACGAAAAGAAGTATACAGGATAATTAAAATGTTTTGAGTGCTTTGTTTCAACGTTTAAAGACTTACTGCGATTAATCGCAATTGGGCAATTTTCCAACACCATTAGACAAGGATTTCTGTAGAGTTTCTTCTCCCCTGCATTGTTTTGAGCACAAATTGGATCGTATTGTTGTGTGCAGGCTGAAGGGCATTGTGCTTTAGTAAACGATAATAACTCGCACAATACTAAAAATATTTTTTTTGAATGATATTTATATTGATATAAACAAATTTTTAGTTACCTAAAGCCAGGAATAAAATATACTTAAACTCAACCATTTTTTCAACTTGCAAGGATTCTATTATAAACAAATTAATATGAAATAGTAAACAATTTTTTTACTTTATATACTTTATTAGTCATTTATCAATCAATACAAGAAACAATTAACTTGCAATCTAACTATCAATCCAAACTAGTTAGAAGTCTATTTCTTGGGAACAGGTCTTTAATTACAAGTTGATTTCTTAATAACAGTGAATTCTACAACAAAAATAATTCCATTAACATTGAATTTTAAGCGGTTTTGTGGACTCACGATTAGTTGGATTTTCACAGTTGTACACTGACAATCCACAAGAGTTGCTGAAGGTTAGCTTCTCGCCACTGGCATTTTCTCCACAAATAGGATCGTAAATAGCAGGGCACAATGAAGCACAGTTGTCCTTTGCCTGAGGATAAGCAAAAGCCATACCCAACAGAACTAAAAATATTATTTACTCCAATTGTTAATAAAATAGAATGGAATTCTTACTAAGACACTTACCAAAAAGGAATACGAAAAGTGCAGGAAATTTCATCTTGCAATATAAATTAAGATTATGCGGATTAGGAGGATGCTATGGCTTATATACAAACTATCAAGGTAAACAAGGTGAGAAACAATCAATGTATAAACATTATGTATATTTGAAAATGTAATATACAGTGATTAATAGATGTTAAATATAAGTTTATTGACATTGCACGTGGAATGAATTTATTTCAAAGTCAAACAAAGTAATGAAAATCGTAAATAAATATTGTTTAGGAAATATTCTCCTACTATTCAATTAAAATGTAGAAAAGTAGCTTGTAACCTTTAGGTAAAGCAGTCACAACATTAAACTTCTGGCTAACGAATTTAAAATCACGGCTTGTTCTTTAGTAGAATATGATTATTAAAACGTAAATCTATTTTTGTTTTAAACTTGCAAACATTGACCTTTCGAAATTGGCGATATTTTTCTCGTTTTGTCGAAAAGTTGGTCTAGGGACAAAACGAATACCAGGTTTAAAAACAAGCATATTCTTTCATAAAAAAATCATTGAATAGGAAACTTATTTTTGTTCGAAACTTTTATTCTAGTAAATCCGATGTAGAATTTAGTGGTGATTACTAATCTGTTAACTGTTTATCTCTAACCCATTAATTGTTTTGTACTGTGCCTGATTTAACTTGAGAAATTGCACACCACTCGTGATACAAGCGTAGCGCTTCTGACGTTTTCAGTAAGCCTGGTTCAAGTTCCATAGAAATACGGGTTGAACTACCACCCTGTTTTCTTCAATACTACGCCTGGTTCAAGTGTGCACTGTGCACGCACTCGACTTTGCCATTTTAATATGCGCAGTAGCGCTGCATTTAACTTTACGGTCCCGGAGACTGCCTCGCATTTAGAGAGTCACCGACTGCTCACGGTTTCATTGCGCCTGGTTCAATCACTCATGCGAATCAGTGCCTGTCTATAATAACAAAAATAACAAGATAATGTTCCAGTAACATATCAAACAACATATAAACTGTTCATATATAGTCAATAATTTCAAATCAATGATTAGGTCACCTCTAATAATAATCCATTAATCACAATTTAACAAAAACAAATGTTTTCCGTTTGAGAATGAATGCAATCCTTGATCTGGTTCCTAATATTACGTCAATCAGTTATTACTATACACTATGTTCAAGATTTTGGAGGAAAACATTAATCAGAAGTGTAAGACTTCTGTTGTCGTATTTATCAATTATAAATAGAAAGAAACTGTCGATTCTTTGAATATCTCTCCTTGATTCAAGTCCCAAGTCCCCAGAGTCACCAGTGGCTCAGTGTCTGCTTATATTAATAACATAATTAAAATCGAGCGGGAGATGACTTGGTTGTCGTTGGCTGAGCCAATCAACACATGCAGCACTTTTTAATCGCAGTCGACGTTTTAATAGCGAGCGTAATTGTTATAATTGTTTCGCGTCTCTTTGCGCTCCACGAGCAAGTCGATATTCAACGACAAATAGAGCAAAAACGTCCTAAAATAATCAAGAATAAATAAATACGTCATTGATATTACACTCATCTAAGGAGTTTTGCGTATATCAGTGTTTTTGAGTGTTACTTAATTATAGTGAAACCGACCAAAAAAGAAGTGGAAACTAAACCGAAAAAAATGAAATACGGATTATTTCTGTTGCTTATCGGTAAGCCTTAATGCATTAAACAATTAACACTCCATTTTAACCATAATGAGATTTGAGTTATCAACTTCCATAAAAATAACTGACGCACTTGCTGGTGTTAATCATACTATCCGCTTATCACTATCGCGAATTTCAATGTTACATGCGACCACATTTAGAACTAGTTGGAAGGATCTGGAACGACATTCATGACAACAAATAAGTTTAAACTGGATTTCATCGTTGGTAACCAAAGCAATCCCCCTTTTAGGCTTATTACTTTCATCTGTTGTTGCCGCCCCAGCAGTTCCAGGGGGTATGCCCTGCCTCAGCAGACATTGTGACTTTGATGCGAATCCTGTCTGTGCTGTTGATGACTCTGGCGTAGCTTTAACGTTCCCCAATCGGTGTATGGCTGAATTGGCGAATTGCATTTCAGGCATTTGTAAGTTACCCACAGATAGAGCTATGGTACCGATGATTAATTATTTTCTCTGTTTTAATTTGTAGATTATGCGGTAATTAAACATGGGGAGTGCTGACACCAACAGAATGTCATAAATGAGTTTTTTTCGTTAAAAATAGATTATTGGGATAATATATATATATATATATATATATATGAAGAATGATAGGAAATAGTGAATACGTACTTGTAGTTGATGTATATACTGATTATTTATTTTTATTTCGTGTCATTGTTCCACTAACAGTATTTGGATGACTTTTTAACTATAAACCTGAAATGTAAGGTACTGTAGAATATCTAAACAAAGCAGTCGTTAATATTTCATGTATAATATATGCTTAAATAAATTTACAATATTTACAACAGTTGCTGCAGTTGTGCAGTTCTCAGCAGTGTAAGTACAAAATCAATCTGTTTGGTCCAAAATACTCCTAACCAAAGTGAAAGTTCTACCCAGAAAACTTCGATATGGGCATTTTATTGGTCTCTATGTGGGGCAAATAAAAAATCATTCCAATCCCTCATTTTTATCGCATCTCGTTTCATATGGATTACAACAAAACGCACAACGCCAACCATTCATCCAGCCAGTTATAAGTGTCAAGTTAATAATACATTGTTTATTGTTATTGTGCATAATTTTTCAATTATCTACGGTTATACAAAAGATTATTTCGGTCGTGTTTTAATTATCATGCCAGCCGGTGATTGGCCAACTTGGGCTGGGAGTCAACTTACACTTAATTAATTTGCGGTTAATGCCTTGCATTCGGTTAATTCGACGCTTATCTAGTTGTTGTTACAAAAAATCGAGACGTGTGAGGTGAATACATCAAGAGTAGTTAACTAGCAGATATCGTTTTAGAATATCATTCAATTCCAGTGAACCAGTTATGATGCACAAAGGAACATGGACCCTGGAAACGAACAGAATGCAAGATGGCTGCCGCCACCCACTGGAGGAACAAAAGAAAGGAACAAGACGGGCATATGTCTTCCAGTAACATCATTTGTCTATTACTATTCGAAACTTATATAAATGATGACATAAAACTTGAATCATCTTAAATATAATAATATATTATTTATCACAGTCGAAGAGTTTTTCACCATCTCCCTTTCTTCATCGTCATTATAAATTTTTTAAATATACTATCATATAATTGTGAATGCGCACTATTTTATAATACATGCTTCATGCATCGCATCAATACATTTACACTAAAATCAATTTGGTACATTAGTTATCTGTCGTCGCAATGAATCCGTCGCATCGTGTGTCATAGGGAGCTGTGCGTTGCACTTGGTTCACGGAATTGATTGCGAATTGCAGCAGCGAAACGTTTCTTATGATAGATAATACTTGTAAGCCTATGCACATTAAATGATTCTCTAGATTGCTAGAAGAACTAGATTTGGTTCCACCTTAAGTAATGACAACGCCAAGAAATGCATTCGCTTGCTGTCCCCATTTTTAATTATAAACTGGCCGTTATGTTATCGTGGCTGCTTCCTTTCGTTCGGCACCTACTGGTTTTTTTGATTAAGTCCTATTTGTTTACCTTTATTAATTGTGGTTAGTGCCGCCGAACAATCGGAGCCAGCCGTCATTTTGTTTACCATATATATAACTATGTACAAATAATACAGTGAAAATAGTTTGATTTAGACCTTTTTCAATAATTAACACATTATACAATTAATGTTCTATCACACTTTGTTCACTCACTCATGAACCGCTCCTCGGAGGCCCGGCTGCATGCAGTGGCAATGTCGAGGAACTATTCAAACAACGCCAGAATGTCATCGTTTGTGGGCGCGGTCGAGGGACCAGCGCTGCTGCCGCTCGATGGTGGCGTGTTTAAATCAGGAGGGTCCAAGTAGGAGAGGAGTTCCATTGGATCTACACTGTCAGGAAGCAGCTGAAAATAATCCTTAATAATTAATTCCACGCCAATCAAAAAATTAAATACACGCGAACTAGGTTGACCAAAACCACATTAATACGTACATTAAGAGCCTCTTGTCCCGTCCCTTCCCCATCGATAACAGCCGCTGGATCAAAGTTTAGATCAGACGGAATGTCGGGGATGTCCGAGTTGGAGCTGTTATTGTGATGGTCATTGTTGGGAGGCGGTGGGACACTCGGGGGACCAGTACCTGGAGTATGCGCTGAACCAGGTGTACCTCCAGGCGTATGTGGAGTGTGTGGGGTGTGAGGTGTATGAGGAGTATGAGGCATCTGGAAAATCAAACAATATATCCATTAACACTATTTTCTTTTACCTCAACCTCCTGAAATACCATACCTGGTCATTTAAGGATTTCTCCATTGCATTTAAAGGATCTAAACTACTCACTGACTCGCTTAAATGTGAGAGTGGACCATTCGCAGCCGTGTACTCATTGCTCCCAGGGTTGGAATTGAAGTCATAGGTACCAGTATTAGCACTACTTCCACTGACACTACCTCGAGAGTTGTTATAAGAAGGTGCATTGTTCATCATGGAGCCACTCGCGATGCTGTTCATATCCGGTGGTATGTACGGGGACATCGCTTGGGACATGTCCCAGTTGTTCATTGTGGGCAATGTCATACTACCCGGGGACATTGCTTTGTTAAGTCGTTGCTTAGCACCGCAGGAATCGCTTTCTTCATTCTCCATCTAATTCCAAGCAAAACATAGTCAAAATTGTGTTATTCTTGAACCGGAACAGATGTTACCTTGATATTCGCCCCGAGAGACTTGGCCGCTTTCCAATTAGCGGCACTGTCTATAGTAACTTCGTCTACTTCAGAGGTGTTTAAGGTGTTCAGGATGCCCCACATATATTGATCTACTTCAAGGCCTTCCAACTGCGCAGGTTTACTGCAAAAAAGGTCATATTTATTAGTACACAGAAGTTTTTAGTGTTTACGGATACTTACTTGCAAACAGGACATCGCCATGATCCCCGCTCACAGTTGAGCTGCAGGTAGGATTCAAGATCAAAACACTGTATGTGCTTGCACTCATGTCCACGCGCTGGTAACGTGATCCTCTTGAAAGTGATGGGACATTTCAGGGATACTTTCAATGCCGTTTGCTCGATGGCATCGCGGTCCCGATCTGTGAGGCTGGAACTGTTACCGGTGTTGTTAAAGTTGCGTTTGATCTTTGCTATGCAATGGTCAGCAGTGAGCAGGCGCTTCCTGAGCAAGCCTTGTAATACTGAACGGACGCTTGGTCGGTGTACCAATTGAAGTACAAAAAGATGAGACTGAAAGAAACCAAATTGTTTATAGATTAAATTGATCTGAAGTAGTTTTTTGCTTCTTTCAAAATGGCCACTTACACAACAACAAGCTGATACCGTAATCTGTATGGTATTCCGCCCTGGTTGGCAGACATCCTTTAGGTAGAGCGGTTTGTGCGAGGTTTTGTTCTCCCCACGATCTATCACCAACGGTGTGGCGTTAACAGACACCTGCACTGAAGCTGGCCAATTAGTATTCATTGCGCGGTCTTCGTGGTGGAAGCACTTCAGTTGCAGCTCCAGATCGGAGCGCCACATTAGTGTCTGGTGCACAGTGGGCTTCAGTTGGAACACATGGTTACTAACAGCTAAATTGTGTTCTAGTCGAAATGGCGGTAGAATAATACCGTCTCTCACTGGGAACGTAAGTCTTAACTCATCATCCTCTGTAAAAATATAGACATGGTTAGTTGTTCACCCAATAGGGGTTCTGGTTAAAAGGACCTACTTTGTACTGGCATAGGTGGTTTTAAGTCGTTGAAATTTGGTTTGACATCGGGGTTTGGACTGATGTACGGGGGCATGCTACTTGCCGGCGTTAGCGGTGGTGTCGGATTACCAGGAATGGGGCTGTGTTGATAGCTCATGTTATTCATGTTGTTGACATTTATGCTGCCCATGTTACTCATGTTATTCATATTGTTCATCGAGTTTATATTGTTCATTCCATTCATATTATGCATAGTATTCATACCATTTCCCATAGTAGACCTCATGCCACCTTCACCTTGCCCAAATTGCCCACTTCCTGAGCTTCCATACGGTTGATTCCCGCCATTGTTCATATACTGGGAACCACCATGAAACTGACCGTTGTTGAAATACTGTCCTTGTTGCGAATACGGCGGGGTATTCTGCCGCACGCTACCGCCACCTCTCTGCGGACCGAAATTCCCCGTGGGACCTATCGGCTGCTGAGCAGGATACTGGTTTTGAAAGTTGGGCTGGCGTGCGCCATACGCAGGATACTGACCATTAGGATTAAAGCTAGGATTCATGGTGGGGCAAGGCCCATTCGAGTAGGACTGTTGCTGCTGGCCCCGTTTCTGAGCCATGTGCATTGCCTGAGTAGGATACGGAGTCATTCGGCGTTGATGGTACATAGCATTAGGCCCACCGCCTCCTCCCTGTATGCCCATCTTGGGTCCCATCTGCCCACCTCCGCCTGGACCCATCTGCCCACCGCCCATCATATTACCGTGCATATTGCCCATGCCCATGTTGGCCATTTGGTTCATATTGTTCATCGCGTTCATGCCGTTCATCGGCATCATTCGCTGCTGATAGCCTTGCGGGTACTGCTGGCTGCCAAACTGACTGTTATCCTGCAGTGCCACCACACTGGCGGTGGCCGTGGCTGTGGCGGTCGCCGCCGCTACCATCGCCGCGGTGGAGAGAGCGTTGCCGCCGGCGTAGCCACCTTCGGTGCCGTTCATTCCACTGGCCGCCGCGCCATAATTTCCCACGCTGTAATAACACAGGCCGAATTAACAAGCAAATCTCCTAGGTCTACATACAACCCAACTAACACCTACCACATAGTTTGTGGTTTCGTAGAAATATTGTTGCGATGCAAATAATTATGTTGCATCACACATAAACTTTATTTGGAGGCACGCCAATGAAATCCGGTTAATTTTAGTTCATTTTCTAATTATTGTCCTCGGCCGGTTGCGCTATTTTCGTGCGTAAATACGCGACAACAGTGACAAACTAATAAAACGCGCCGAGTGAGAATTTATAATATTTCAACAGGCCAACAATTCGACCAGCACTCGCGCCAATGCAAATAGCGCCTTGTTTGACTTTATATGCACCGCACGAGTAGGCAAAATACGTTGGACAACAACACCAATAATTTCCTACCCGTAAATATACCCAACCACAACCGTCACACTACCAACCCCTGTGACTTTGTGCGCAGGTGTTGCCCATCCGTTCTTGCAAAGTTTCCAAAGAATGCAACTTCTAAGGGTTGCCACCGAACCCAGGTATAAATACCACTCATCTAGCCTCAGTAGGCCCGAGAAGTTCCGAGAAGTGACTATACTATTAGAGATTCCCGTTATACTCGATAGTCGATAATCCGTTTCTGCGTACCACAAATGCCTACCAAATGTTGAGAAGATTGGTCTAAATTAATATCCCACGCGTTTTCAAACTTGGAACTGAAAAATCGATGGGTATTTTTTGCTTGTACAGGATGTGTTTTTTTCAACGACACAGATGGCGTATTAATTTCGTGCCGTCTGTCTCTACCATCCCTTAGGTATTGTATCACCCTAGTCAACAGTCACAACGCACAACCCTCACTAGGTCAGCGTCTGCTTTGTTAACTAAACCAACCCTAATTGTACCTGCCTAACATTCTACTATTTATTCGTGTGCAAATATATTTTAACGGATAAGTATATTCTTGAGTGCTTAATTGAATCACTAGATGTCTCTACATAGTCTTAATTTGAATTAAATTCAAATCAACGCTTTTTTTATTTCAAAGTTGGAAAGTAGATTAAAGTTGGTTGAGTTTGATTGGATCTTGGAGTCTTTGGAATGGAAAGTTTGTGGACTTACCCAGGTCCGTTCTGTCGATAGCTATTCTGTTGATATCCACTGGATTGTTGTTTATAGTTGGCAGACGGTGGATGCGCCGGGCCGTTGGCGAAGCCGCCGTGTGGGCCCGTCTGGCTGGTGGACGTGACACCCCACACGGTGGTCACGACAGAGAGTTGCTGTTGGGCCGTGGCGCCAGCAGGCGACCAGTCCCTGAAAATGGACATGATCTCGTTTATTCATCGGCCGCGGCGGGCTAGACGCCGAGTTGGGCACAGGTCGCGCGCAAAATGCAGAAACAGAACCAAAATCCAACAAAACTGAAGTATCCAAAAATGAGAGAGAGAAGACTCTTACAGTGCACCACCACCACCACAACGTCGAAAGTCTTCACTTGCAAATCACAACAATCGCGCAACTTTTGAATAGTTGCGCTGTAGAGCGCAAAAAAGGGTGCACGTTAGATTATAATCCCAAGCTGGTGGTTTTGGTTGTGTCGTCCGCAGATAGAGTTAGGAGTAGATAAATCCAAAAAAGCGCCGCAATAGGTACCTATAGGAAGTGTATCCCAGCATTTGAACGAAAACATAAGAAGCAAATATCCGTCACTGGGCGCACGAATGCTGAGGCTGTCAAGTTGGTGGAACGGGCACACTTTGGATCAAACTTGCTGATTGGCGTAGGAGAGGCAGCCGCCGTCGATATCCTCGGAGAGCGCGCGTGCTACTGTCGCCGAGGCGGCGTCGGCTCCGGCTCCGAGCGAGCGGCATCGACTAACTTGGTAGCGCTGCGCGATTAGCGCGCGTTCGTGCGAGCGAGACCAGCTACGGCGCAATATTGCGCTGCCAAAGTGGGGATGGCGGCGACGCGCAAGGCCCACAAGGAGGCACAAACCGATGCGGGGAAGTTGACCCGAGTCATTCGGTTCCATTCTGCTCCATTCCGCGGCTACAATATCGGTTGTGTTGTTGGTACTGTTATATGAGGAGAAAAAGCGGTGTTGCCACGATCCAGCCGTGGGTGGAACGCTCCAGCATCAAAATCAACGCCTACGCTACTTAAATAACCTCAAATCAACTCTAGATGATCTTAACAATAAGCAGCACCTTCATAACTCACTACAAGATCCTTAAATCACCACTGGATAGAGAATTCACCGTAAATGATTTAAATTTTCTAAAAATGCCAACTACTAGTCACTACCAAGTCATTCATTTCTACCAAGGGATCCAGATATAAAAAGGGGCGTTGTGGATAATACGCTAGGGGATAACAAAAGCATCTCGTCGGCGACGCCGCTCCAACTCCGGTTGAATCGATAGTACCCTAGAATTTGACGCAACGCAGTTTGGAGATTAGATTAGGACACCTCAACCATCTCAACGATCCATTACATTGAAACAGCGCACACTGCGCATGTGCACTAGTTCTGAGTGTATTAAGTTGCAACTTATTGCCAATTTTCTCACCTGAGCAAACAGGTAAATCTGTCGCCCATTGTAAACTGCGCTGATAACAAACAACATTGCGCATCCCAGCGGTGAGGCCCCTCAAAGTGACAATATATAATCAAGTCAGAAATTAGCCCATGATTATTCGCGCTGTCTTGCTATCAGCGCGTGGGCACGCCTCAAACAATTTTCGGTGATAAACAGTTTCATTTGATTTCAGCCGCCTGTTATCTATGACCGGCATTTTTGCGTACACCACCTCGTACATTACACACTGATAATCATTGTGTTTGTGCTGTACAGCTTTTCGTGTGCGCGCTGCGTACAATATCGGAATTAATATTCGGCTCGTTGAACTTTCCAGTGAGCGAGAGCGACGATTGGGCCATGTGTGTGTGCGAAGCTTCGTGTTCTACATGATCTTTTCTTATTTCTTATGCGCGTCTCTCACGTTGGCGTCTGCTTTGGTCCGCTTTGCGCGCTTCTTGCGCGGCGTGTACGTCGACACGTTTATATTTACGGGAATAACGCACCGAGGCACTCAACGGCGATGGAAGCCAATGCAACCGAGTCGAGAAATCATTAAAATAAACCAGTTTAAGTGAGACGAAATTATTTATTGTCTTTTCTAGACACACAAAACACACGATGCTACCAAGAGCTACGAGCTACGATCATATAGATAACGAACCTCTGTCAAAAATGTCAATCCTTCAAAACCAAGACAATTTCTAGCTTCTGAGGAAGACATTACAATTCAACACTATTGTCTACATATTTAAAAAAAACTTCCAACCAAGACATCCGAATGAGGCTATCGCATTGACATACTTTTTTCGCGGTCATATTCGAAAAAAAAACTACGCGAGTAAAAAATGCAAGCGCGTAATTTAAGGCTATTAGATCATTGTTACAATGTTTAACTATTTTGCAAGTATTAGAATAAAATCTAAGCCGAAGTACAATCATTTGTACGACTTATAATATTATTAAAATTCCAATGATGTGTTGGTTGCATAATACATATCAACTTCAAATTATCGTCAAAAATGTGCACTATTCACAAAAAGTCAACACGGTACCTCGTTTCACCTTGAATATTGGAATATTGTACCTTGTTTGTCGTTTTGCGACACTCGCCGTGTGCATAATTACCGAGCATTGTAACGATTGCCATAAATGGCTGACACTTCAAACATGTCGCTAAATCATCGATGTTCACAGGCATCACAAATTGATTAATACCTTAGAAAATTCTTCAGTAGATCCAGTCTAGGAATAGTATTTTTCGGTGATATGTTGTTTCCGTTTGGATACATTTTTATTATTGAAAGCAAAGAACGTTGTCACTGGCTTCTTGTGGGTGAGCTGGTAGCCAATTTGTGGACTCCTCGCATATTTGTTGTTATTATTGCGCATTGCACACCGACGCGGCTTGTTATTGCCCAGACGTCGGCGCAATTGATATTTTTATGCCGCAATGTGGATTGGCTGTGCTCACGCGCTCGGCACGTTATTGTTTAACGTGACATTCGACGTTTTGTCCAAGCCGTGTCGATTTTTACATGCGAGCAGCGCGCATCCACCAGCAGCCAGGCTCAAGGTAAAAGGCACGAAATTATACACAATAAATGTGTAATTCGTGTGGATGTGCGGATTGCACGTGCAAGCCTTGATAAAATTGTCAATCTGTCCATAATAGGAAGTTTCCCAATAGTTTCCGACGTCTCAGACCTCAAAAGGGTGATATTTAAACAGATTTGGTGGCATAAAGGACCTAGCCTTGGGTCACTTAAATCACCTGAATTAATTTGTTTATAGATGCCTATAGGATTGCATTATTGTTTTTACTGTGTTGCTATGCTGACGTCAGTAGCCAGTATACCAATTGCACAAGTGAAATAGTCAATTCTCTATATCGACCTCTCTTCTTTCTTTTTTGCGAAATTTAATTTGAATGACTTAAGTCTGTTAACGGCATCACATTGCGTCTTGCGTATTTGCGCTCGTTGTAAAGTAACGGAGCAAAACAATCGTGTCATTTCACCAACGCTCTGCTCTGTCTGCACTGATTCGCCACAGCGTACCGTTTCACAGTTTTTCGTCCTCTTCCTCTCCTCATTGTCCTTCTCGACTTCTTCAGCGCCGACTTGCAGACATTTAAATGAAGTAGTTGTGGTTACGATGTTTTCAAACTATTCTTTTATTTGGCCCATGCTTCTCTAAATAAAAGTCGTAATTGTGGATTGGAACTGTTCTAGCAATGAACGCTGTGCACTACTCAGGATGGTATTCCATCGATCGTGAAAGCATTGTAACAGAGATGGGGGCAAGAGAAAGGAACAAAGTGGCTTAGTATGGTATTGGTGAATGGTGATGAAATTTCAAACACTGGAATAGAGATTTTAGGTTTTTTAACATGGAGTCAGTTATGGTTATGATAGTGGACAATAGATAGTGGATAAAATAGTGGACAGAGAGAGTTAATGTTTGCTATAAGAAGAAGAAAATTAATTGAGACACAAAATATCAAAATGTTACCAAAATATTGCCAAAAAGTCATTTTGTTACTTTTAACGCTACTAGGGTGGCATTAGGTAAATTTTACGGAATCATAGTGCTCAAATACGTAAATCAGGAACAATTTAAATTTGAAGTAATTTTTAGCATTCGTTCAGGAAGAGGCTGCAGGAAAATATACGTCAATGACTGCTTCGTCTCACATTTTCAAAAATTTTCGGTAAAATTATAAATAGATAGCAGTGCACAGAAATTTATTGCCCCTATTTATACTTTCCTTCCATCACCATCAGCATCAAAAAAAAAAACAAGCAAAACAAATTCATCCACCACAAGCAGAGTGATTTTATTTATATTTCCCAATCAACAATCATCCCATTGACCTTGCCGCCAATTCCGATTGCATCAAGTGGCTGCTCGGTGGCTCCCGGAAATTTTCGATCCTCTTGGCAGCCGGCACCGGATGAAATAATTTATTGCATTGGCGCCAGCCACCACACATTTCCACGCAGAAAAATCCAACACTATTAGTTGAAAGTACACGTATATGCTTCGTATATGTGCGCACATTGATACATTGCTGTGTAAACATACTAAACACGCTAAACAAATGAGATAAGCCTGCTTGAACACCATCTGCGAGACAAAACAATTCATTATGGCTCATTTTAATAAGCAAGCAAGCTGTGGCTCGACTCGAGAAAAAATTACTTATCAATATAATTGTCGAGCGCTGCTGATAGCGCAATTGGTACTAAAGCGAGCGTTTACATTGAATTCAGTGACTTGAGTTGACTAATTGAGTTTACGAACAATTGGCTCGAATTGACTTAAGCCGGGTGGAATTAAGGAAAGGCAGGAAAAGTGAAGGGAATTGGTGCTCAGATTAATAACGTATTATTAGGCTGTTAATAAGCGCGTGGAGAGATTGCGACGCTCCCAAGTTAGATCGACGTGCGCGACACTAAATTACGCCGAATATAAACTCGACTCGTCATCGCGCCGTCAGTGCCGCCGCCGCCGGCCGCATGCGGCATTCTCGAAGAAAAAAGGGTAGACGCTGGTTTGAGCCGATCTAAAATTGGGCGAGGCTATAAATTAATACCGAACTCTGTTTACTTGAAGCTTCCATACATAGCCGCAACTAGTGCTTAAGTCACTTTACACAACTTAATTTGACTCAATACAAAATGTGCTCAAAACCACCAAATAATGCCGATAAGAATGGAGAAACTTCATAGGTCCTCAATATGTAACGAAAAATACTAAAATACTTTACATAGTGGTTGTCCCCCATGTCTGTGAGCAGCGCTGGCTCCAATTTGAATCTCTCGCTCTAATTTTATATTTAATGCGTTATATATTCAAAACCAATCGATTTAGTTAGCTGATAATTCTGATTTTAGTCAAGATTAAGTGATTTTTGGCATTTTTAGGTCGTTAATTGGTTACTTTTTGGTAACATATTTTCAGCCATATTTGCTGTAAGAGTTGTGTGTCTAGAGTGTATTATTTCTTTTTCTTCAATAAAATACTGAAATCAATTACACGCAAGGTGTAGTCGTGCTTGAGTTATAATTTTCATATAGCTTTCCTTTTGCAGATGACATTCGACTGCGCTACCGTGTTATATTTTCACCGTCTACTTTCCTGTTCGATTTCTCTAATCCTGCTAATTTCTCCTTGCTGCATTGCAATTACAATTAGTATGCCACCTAATAATACGATCCAATGCAACACACTTACCATAATATCAAAGAAAATGTGTTGTTGTGCGTCCACTGCTAATCACACTCTGTCTCTCTAAGCTGACATACAGAGGATGACCTTTAAGTTAATTACTTCTAATTACGGACGCATAATTCTGCCGCCTTGCTGGGTTTCTAGGCAATTCAGCAAATAATTAATTCATTTCGTAGGTGGCTTTTTTATGACCTAGAAATATCATTGCGTGCAAACGGTTGGAACAATGTTCGACAATGTTCAATTGTGCTGCGGTGCAAGTATGAGGCCCTTATCGAATTCGTCGCCCACGCCGCCCGACTGGCACACAGGCGATGTGTTCGCGGCGCTGTTTGTAAACAAACGCCCGCGATTATTAAAACATCAGCCATAGGTGTGACCGGCATGATGATGGCCGATTAGTATCTATGGCTGTGCGGAATGCGCTGCCTGTGCCAAACAAAGTCAACGCGACGACTGCAACTTGCAGTCATTAACGCGATGAAAACGAAAGTCAACAGACTACAGAATGTTACTAGTAAGTAACATATTTAGCTCAGTAAATTTGGTAACATTCGCCCTTTTTGTGGTATAGGATCAGTAGTAATCCTATATAAAAAAAATTAACTGACTTTGGCATTTTCAAAATGAGGAAACTATCTAGTTTTTTTCTCTTCTCAATTCTACAATATTTCCGATGTTGACTTGAAGCAGAGTGATGAAAACGTCGTTGAGCTATAATAAGTGTGGTTGCACTCGACGACGACGTTTGTTTAGATTTTTTGGTCGTGCGCATGACAGAGAGACGCCAAATTTAACGCACCCTTCCTCGTCGAAAATAACGCGCTCGAAATACAAAATACGAAAATATCCATTTCAATATATATCGATTTTGCTGCCGCCGACTTAAGACATTACTCCAAAGAACGCACAGTTTAAAGCGCGTCGCTGTAAAATCAGTAAAAATCAAATTAATGGTAAAAAGCAGTCGCAAGTGACGAGTACATGCGTAATTGTTTGAATTACAAGCGCTGTATTTTTAACTCGCGTAGAGTACGCATGCGTGAGTTACTTTACTCGCTTTACACTCGTTGATAAATAGCATTCTATTCCAGGTCATGTTCCACGCTTCATGTTTACAAATTTACTAATTTATTTGTTAAATAACTACATATGACTGCAGATACTTTGGATTAAAAATATTGTAAAAGGAAATGAATTACTAGATATGAGTGTGTTGGTGGACATTTTTGTTACTTTTTGGTATCACTATATTATTTTGATTTGATTGTTGGATAGTTAAGCTTCTATCAGTTTAAAAGGGAAAGTAAATTACACATGTGCACATTCCCACCCTTTAAATAAGATGTAATTTATTTGCCACGATGTGCTGACCGCACTGCACACAATCTCCGATTAGCAGTGTCCTCACAAGCCTCTTAATTACCACGTTTGTTGCTATTGTTTATGTTGAAATGGCAATTGAGCGTAACGTTTGAACGATTGCTCAATTAGCAGACTCTTGTTGAGAATTGAATAACACAGAAAAGAAAAACATATTTTATGTCATTTTCTTCAGTTGAGATCAGATAAGGTGAGGTTAGTTAAGCAGATTTTAAGGTTATATGAAGTTGACTCATAATTAGCAAGTAGCAAGTAGAAAATTAGTGTAGAATGACCACGCCTTGCCATATGTCTGGTATATGCGTAGTAATTACCTGTAGATCATACCTTATACCCACAAGTTGGGGTGAAGCGTGAAGTGAGTTTCATTATTATTATTCCTCATTGTTTTGAGTCTTTGACTTACCAACTCTACAATCCTCACAAAGTATACTTAAATATAATTCACTCGCTTTACTCACATTACGACTCATAGGAGTTGAAAAATGTAATTTTATTTTAAATCATTCAAAACATGAAAATAATGGGTTGTTGATAATACCTTCGAGTGAACGATCTAAGCCGGATGAGTATCGTTTTTCTATCAGTCTCCTATTCCACCAGTAAATAAAATTCACTAGTTGGTGAGTAGCGGAATGCGAAATAAAAAATACAGTTCATCGCACGTTTGCATACGATGAGCAATCGCTGATAGACATGCTGGAGATTTTTCGGTGCCGGGCAAAAAAAACATTTTAACGGGGACGACGAAGACTAATTGCATGAGACTCATTTGCATGCACAGCGCAAAACGGGACACTAATCGCCGCTAATCGAATTGATATCGGGCTGCGTACGGGCGAATTGAGGGCATCGGACCTTGGGAAAGCATTATGGAGGCCCATAAACCACCAGGCATGTGGCTTAAGTTGGGTGAGTTGGGAATTTACAAAAATTGGTATTTTCCATGAAAGTGCACCGTGCGCACAATCGGTGTTGGTAAGCAATCGTCAGATCGTGTCGTAAAATGATAATAACATTTTACGATTTACTGACATAAGTAGAGAGAGGTAAAATATTATTCTGGGGTTTCAACAAGTGTTCGGATTTTACAAAATTTACAATAAGAAGGATGTGATTCTAAATTGCAGAGTAATGACTTTAATCAATTCTTGGTCATTTTTTTGAGAAATTTTGGAGAGAAAAAATAAATACTTTTTCACCAAAAATACGTTTAGTGCAGGATACAAATCAACATTAAATCATGTTTGAAGTTTCCTGTGTTTTTCTGTATCCGACGTAAATTTAAACCTTAAGATAAACAATTCAAAATAGGTTCCCACTACTTTTCGAAGACTAGAAATAAATAAATTAAGCCTATGACTGCAAAACCGCGAGTTATTCTGGAAATGAAAATATTTACGCTAGTTTCGCAAGTTTCCTACGTGTGCGCTTCTTTTACATGGTGCTGAACGCAGCAGTTCTTTTGAAATTCGTAAATTTATTACACTAATATAAAAACGCAGATATTTTTACGCCATATAAACAAAGCCTACTTTGAATTCAAAGACAGAAATCTAGCTGAAAACTTCAATTTTTGAAAGCAAAAAAGGCAGACTTTAACAAACGCCGTAATGCTGTTTTTATTACTATTGGCTCATAGAGCGTTAAATGCACAACAGTCTGCTCGTCGTTTAAAGATTGTCAATATTTTCGAGACTTGTGCAGTCGCACATGAGAAATTTACATCAAAATAAACGTCGTTTTTTACTGATTGACATCAACAATCCAGTTAAATACAGTTGCGTAAAGAGTCAAAATACAAGGACGTTGACAACTTCACTTCCTGCATAAACTAGGTTGCTTCCATATTAAAATATTAGTGGGTTTTGTATAGAAAATGTGGTTAAACTTCCAAATCTCTCTCTATTTACATATGGGTGACCAATGTTTGTATATCCAGTGTAGGGTTGTTTAACCCCCACTCTAATTCAATTCCACACTGTGCTACAATATATGCTTGTAGATTGTACAAGTGTAGGTTATTTGGATCGATGAATGCTTCACTGTTTGGAATTATCGATGATGATATGATAACATGCTAAGTGAATTGCACTTTGACCTCCATCGTTCACAAACAATGCGGTTTCATTTGTTATGGAAACATCGGCGGACTTCTCGAAATACTAGAAGTCCACCACTTTCAACAGCTCCAACTGCACCAACTGCTTGGAAGGAAGCGTATGCAATAAGCATGTGTGTGTGTAATAACCAAGTGTGGGTAATGTAACCTCCATAAGTGACCGTGTCAAGCGTGACTGCTCCGGTTGTTAGACCGGATATGCATTCTACCGGCGCGTTGTGAGTTTCCTCTTAAGTATCCCAAGAAAATCCGAAAGAAAAAAGACAGCTTGGATAGTATTAATTTGCCTTTGAAAAGAAATTAACATTAACAAGGTCAATATCAATTTTTTTTTATTCAATTGTAATCAATAGAGACATTGGTCATAGGACACCACATAATGTTATAGTGTCTGTTTACGTCCATTTGTAGTTTACTGCAGTTATTTTATACCTTGAAGGACATTTCGTCCTCTGAGTGGAATTAAAACACATGCCTACGCAGTATCGGCTGGCACGCCACCCACATGCCGCCAGTTATGGGCCATAATTGAACGCACAGCGCGCACGTAGCGCAATCAATGGGCAACGTCGATACTGTCTCACAATGCTTCCCGAAAACAACGCACATTATCACGCATCACGTGCTACAGTTTGACCAGGGATAACACTTTTTGTGTGTAAATTACACCGCGTGCCAAACATTTTGAGCTTGTTGAGTGTTAAATATTCATAAGTCTACTGTTTCACCATCCCAGACTGTATTTACTCAGTCATATTTTTGTTTACTGCGAAATTGACTTTATTTAAAATATATCTGGCTATTCTTATTTCATTTGGTACCAATGTATTCCAGGAAATTTCAAGGCATTCCGAAAACACCTCTACCAACGTTTTTAATCGTAGAGGTGTTTCTGGAGTGCCTCGGATTTTTTTAATAGCTTTGTATTCCGAGAAATTGCAAGTCCTTCTTCTATATAGCTTTGGAGACCTTTGGATGTTTCTTGATCCATTGTTGAGATTGCTATGTTCGGGAATATCCTCCTTAAATTTCCTGTAATATTATTATATCTTACACATAAATTCAACTTAATTTTTATGACAAAACATTTCACACAGTGTAGTTATCACCGAGCAATTGACAGGGACGCGTCGCGGAATGCGCACCCAGTAGGAACAATCGAACAATGCACATGTTATCGCACCAAATGCATTATCACTGATTACGTTCAAAAATAAATCTCCCTACGCTGGATATTTTTTTTGTAAGGATTGCCACTTGGAATAGAGCAATTTGGTGCTTGGGCATCCGTCACCCACAATCGGAGTGCGTGTGCTTGCCCCATGTGCGCGTATTTGGCGTACAAACGCGCAAGTGAGAGGTTATTGATTCCTCGTTGGTGTTTGGCGCGGCGTGAAATCGTGCGGCTGTAACTGGTATAAATACATATCGCGACGGGTAATTTACTATTATGGTGTTCTATCAATTCCAACGGCTCCGCCATGAGAATTTGTTGCAGCCAACCCAACCTTACCTCAGCAGTTAAATGCCATGCAGATGCAAGAGCGTCGAGATGCAGTCATATAAACGAGCACAAGGTGATAGTACAACTCAAGGACCAATCAGCACGTTGGTTGTAAATTTAAGAAAGTGTGCTCCTAATGGGCTTTATCTCAATGGGAGAACCTTGGGCAGTTCCTAGGAACTTCTGGTCCTAGAAGCTAGGATTTTTTGATGATTTCTAGGGAGTTAGTTAGAATGTCCTTTTGGTGTTTTCTTGGAATATAATCTCCGATGATTGTTTATCTCGATGATCACCATCAGCATCTAGTTGAATCTCTCTGTCTTCGAATGTAAAAGGAAGAAGCGCTAAGTTGTGCGTTTTGTTTTGCTTGGCCTCTGGCCGCCTCGCGAGTCAGCGACCTCTGTGAGAACAGCGTATCAAGCGCGCTTGAATTAAACGTGCGCGACGAGGAAGTCGCGCATAAGCAGCGTAAGCACTCGAGAACAAAAGCGGACACGAGACAACGCGCTCGAATTCGGCTCGCCAAGTCGCAACCGGAGCAGGCGTTCTCTCTCATCCGAAGAATCCGCATTGGCCTCCTCACACATGTCCATCGCGGCGGCGTATTACTAATGAATGCGTAAACTGTTTGCTGGCAACACTGGCCCCGCACGGAATGCGGTCGGCAGGGAAGTATCGAGGAATGCCCTCCCTGGAAGCAAATCAACCTGATTTGTTCCCATTCCTATACAATACCATGCAGCCATGCGGCAACAACTACTTAATAAGTAAATCAATGCAATTGATTCATGAAAAGATAATTGTAGTGTGAGTCCTATGAGTACTCCCTGAAACCTTATAGATCTCAGAAAACCTCTGTCTTTTTCTGATTCATCTTGGTCTTCTTCAACTCTCTGCATCTGGGAGAACAAAAAAAGCGCGGAACCTGTTCACACAGTAGAATCAAGAATACGGCGATACCACGAATAAATAAGTCGCTATCGTTTTTTGTACGCGCGCCGCCTGAAATGGTAGGCAAGGCCGAGTGTGTGCCCGTGTCTAATAGTCGCTGATGATGATGATTTATGGTAACCTGTTGGTTGCGCGCACGCACGCACCGCGTCGGCGGCCGCGCCGTCGCCCAGGTAGTCGATGGGAGTGGAGCTCAGCTCTTGTTAAAGCGAGCGCATTGAGTGTGCACTCGATGGCATCTAATAGGCATGTAACGTGCAAGAAGTCGCAGGAGAACACAAGAGACAAAAAAGAGCGGAGAAGAAGAAAAGTAACAAGACGCCTATTTCTTTCTAGCAAAATACAAGAGATCATTGGGTCCTTTAAAGGAATTGTTTAAAGGAAAGTTATTGAGGTCTTTACTGGACCCATGCCAGATCCTGATCCAAAGTGTATTCAGATTTTTCTCCACTCATTCTTTAACCGCCTGTGTCTCTCCTTTTCTACCAAAATCTAATCACAGGAATACCATGACGATTTTTCTTTAACCACCTTTAAGTCTATATCTTCTCCAAATGTCCATCCCTCCTTTGTATCTCTCTCCATCAATCCCTATCTACCATCTGTCCATAAACAAAGCCTCACATCCCTGATGAAATTTGCACACTGCCACCGCCACCACCAGGATGCGCACGACGCGGTGCGCCAACGCAAAGACATGTTAACCTTTGCCAGGATCAATACGGCCTGTGGCGCTTAGCCAGGCAAGGCAGGACTTTAGGACTTGATATAAAGTTTGCGCTGTTTCTGCCTGTCGCACTGTGTGATGACAACGGTGGGGGTGCGCAAACAGCGCCTTTTCTACTATATCTTCCCTCCGAAATGAGCGCACTAATCATGCACAATAGCGTTTAATCATATAAATCTCCATTAATTACACGTACTTGATTTGAGCGATTTAAATTGATACTGTGAGTAGACTTTTTGTTGTTGGAACGCTCACCATGACATGAAGGGAAAGTTTATGACATAACCACTGAATGTAGTAAATTCAACACACAAAAAAATAAAATGAAAGTTTTACGTTGTACAACAAGAAGAAGGAATACAGAGTAAGAAATAGATTGAAGTGATTGTGTTTGATAATTTCCGATTGCATAGTTAGTGCTTGTTTAATACGAAGAAGTTCACACGCAGATAGTTAAACCGTTTAATTGATTGGAACTTTGCGCAACAACACAATGAGCTGTTGTTTACTTAAGTCACGAAGCCTCTAAATATTTCACTCCGCCTGAAAATAGGCGAATCGATCCGGTGCGCGGCGTGCATAAAAAGCCACTTGGCGTAATAGCGCCGGAAAGTTTCAGCCGTGCATCAAGTTAATCTGGACGTCCGTCTTTCGCGAGCCGCCAGCAAACATCTCCACGGCTGGGACACAAGAAAGACAGCGGCTGCAGGTTCCAGCGTTCCAGATCAAGCCAAACAGACGAGAAGCACTCCATGCAAGAGAATGAAACAGATGTGTGAAAAGAGATCTCCGCAACTCCTCATCTCTTTAAGCAAGCACTGAGCAGCAAATACAAGAGAGGAGATCTCCTCCAACAAGATCAGAAATGAGATAGACGTATTGTTACCACATCCCCCCTTCTAATCATCTTGACTGTTTCCATTGCCATTGCTACAGAGACGCAGCCCTTGACTGATTTACCGACTCCAGGCCTGCCACACAATCTGCTTCGGGAGGGCGACGAAGCTGCCGCCTTCACCCTGCCGCACAGCTTGATCCTTTTCGTGCTGTCGTCGTCCCAAACTCGCCAACGCACACAACCCACACAATGGCAGCGTTGGCGGCGCGCTGGCGGCGGTGGGTGGCCGGATGGGTGGTGGAATTCTTGAATCTAGAGAAGGGTTTGATGTCGTCACGGTTATTCATATACTGGAAATACCGAGTGAAAACAAAGTAAACTCTATCATGATCATTTACATCTTCATGATCTCTTTGGGGGTATAACAAGATCATAGATATACAAACAATAAACATCCTTTTCGTGTGATTAAATTAATCGACTGTGGGCATGGGGATTTCGGAGAGCAACTAAGAGTTGTTAGACTCAACATGAGAAGAAGCATCTTAAGCGGTCGAACTCTGTGTGAACTTGTTGGTTGTACGATCAACGCCGGTGATTTATTACGAAAGCATTAATCGAAGCCAATGAACCGCGCGATCAGATTTTTAACGCTTGTTTGTAATAATGCCATCTTCTTTAAATATACTCAAGCAATTGATTTAAAGCCCCTTCAACGTTTAAAAAGTTTTAAAAATCTCCAAAATAAAGAAAAAAATAACTTACCCTGAATTTTTGTGTGTTTTTTTTTTTTTTCTTCTCTTTGTCGGACCCTCTAGTAACCTAACCTCAGTGCTTGTGTGGCCTTTATTAAACATACCTCTGCTGTTAATTTGATCTCTTCATAAAGAAATCTCAAACAGTGACGTGTAAGACCACCAAATCCACTAAATCACTACTTGCCCGCATGACGTATGGCTTTCCTATGCAAATAGCCTCAATTAACACGTCAGAATGTGCGCTCGGTCGATGCCAATAAATAAATTTACAAAGAAAACAGCTGAGATTTATTACATCTAGCACTCTCTAATAATCCTAAACACAAGTATGAATGAGCTAGGAACCTCGAGAGTGGCTTAAGTTACGTAATACAAATATTATGTCTTAATTATTATGCTATTGTTTTGAAGAAGCTCCAAATGTTGTCGAAAGGTGCAAGATGGGCAGTTGTAGACTGAAGAAGTACAGGTGTAATATTTGAAGAAGCAGGTGAAGATGACAGGTGCATAAGCGTGCCATCAATGAGGAGAAGGTGATCGCGTGCTTGCAATGCGTGCTAATCGTTTGATACACATTCGAATGTTGCAAGCTTTACATGTATGTTTGATTCAAGGGTTGCCTACATAATGTTAATGACTTGTTGAACATTGCATGCGTGTAATAACTATTTGAAAATAGAAGCGTGTTATCAACATTTTGTTCAATTCTTTACATCTCGCTCCAAATAAATATTTCAAATTAGTAAGGTGCGACATGAGCGCCCTCTTACTAAGCAATTTGTGGGAAACCGTTTTTTGCTGTGTTTATATGAGAGTATTGGCTTAGAAACTTAAACTGGATGCGGATGTAGTTGAAAAAGCAAAAACCGTTTTGTTAGATGTGCACTGGTAATTTTTTTCCAAGTGGATTCACTTATATTATGAAGTCACAGTTGTAAATCAATAGACAAAATGAACTACTCTCTTTATTTTGATTCATAAAATTTGTTTAAATCAATTTTTATTTTGGAAAATTGAGCCAGATAAATTTACGTCAGTTTATAGTCATCTTATGCTAATTCCAACTCGACTCAATAAAATAAATATTTACAGTAACTCCGTTAACTGCACGTAATTAGTTGAACAATTTCGTAACCAATTCAACACTCAGCACTAAGTAACCTTTAAGTGACTTAAGTGATTTTTACAAAGCACAAAGAAAGCGTCGAGTGACTTATTAGAAACTCTATCATTTTACGACCAACAATTCTAATAAATTAATCCATTATAAACTTCGATTTTGAAAATGGTGTCAATTTTAAATTGGAATATTTGCAGCTTGCAAACAGTGTTTTCTTGTAATAATTGCCAAGCGATTGTTTCATTTCTCCGCTGCCTTTCGCCAACCAACATACAGTTTACTGTTAGTCGGTTAGATCATGGTCTCGAGGATTCAATATGCGCGATACATGCATAAAATGTCGTTACGGCGATAATAAAAGTTGTGCCGAACGCGGAAACGTCACCAAGCAGCAAAATTCACTCGCATGCGCACCTCCAAGATTTCCTCTTGTGCTTACCTGCCTCAATACTCCTGATAACATCTCGTGACCAAATCAACTAAATACTTAATAAAACCCGGAAACTTCTTTCTTCTTGTTGCCTTTCGATTTGGTTCTCTGCGTTTGTTTGCTTTATTTGTATGAGTGTAATTTACTCTTGACCGACAATCACTCGAAAACAACGCAACGTATTACGGTAAAATAAATTAAACGGCTGCGAGCCGTGCGAATTGACGCCAAGTGAATGTACACGGTAATAATATATTGCATTTCGTCAAATATCATGCGCTAGTCCGTGTGCTACTACCTGTTTGTACAGTATGTTGCCTAAACTGCCAACTACTAAACAATCACGGAGCAAATCTTACCATTTCGCATTGAAATTGCGCTGGAAATCATGAATCCAAGCGACTTGTAAGTAGGCTGCACTTTCCAATATGTTATGTTCACAAAATCGATTTGAATTCAACGTCACGACTTATAAAGACAGAATTGGATCCTTCATTACTAGCTCCTCAATTCGGTCCTTCTTTGTTTAAACTACTAATTTCTTTATATTTGCTATTTTTATTTGCTTAGATTTTGGTAGTAAATAAAGCAAAGTATTACAATAAATTGAACATTTATCAGTGTTAGCATTTGTTAGAGTCGTTGGCTCAATTGCCCACAATTTTGTCCTCATTACACTGGCTCGCATATTGGCAAGCCACCTACTTTTACTTTTCCTTGTAAATATTTACCTTGTGGTCTTGCGGCAGCATAGTGAGCACATGATCGTGTTATGATCGAGTATTCGACGGCAAAAAACGCCTTATATGGAGGTTGTGGTATTTCGTTTTTAATTTCATTTGTGACTTGAGATGCAAAACGAGGACTTGTACTTACCTAGGTGGAGGTATAGGGTCAGTATATAACAATAAATACCCAAGAAATATGAAAATTACTAAGAAAATATTTTTTGGAAGTGCCCAACAAAAAATTCTGAAAATTTTGATTTTTAACGGATTAGAATTTTAGGTGATCAGTAGTCATTTCAATTATATTGCTTATCGATTCTTATTAAGTACTTTCTTAGTTTGTAACTAAAATAAATGAATTTTCTTAGTTGTATTAAAAATTTTATAACATTTAGAATTTGTTAATTTTTATGATTATAAGATTGGTCAGCCATTTGGGTAGCCAATACTTGCCTTAAATTACGTTTTTCATTTACACCTTACGATAGCGTTAGAGTGATTCTATTCCAACAAAGAAATCAATCCAATTGCAAGGTGGTAACAGTTCACGTAGCATGCAAAGTCAAGTGAAAACGCTGGCAAAAAGTTTTCCGGAAGTGGTTTATTATTAGCGCAGCGGCATGTGCCAGGTTTACTACATTTACTACACTTACTAGCCGGCTGCACGCTCACATATTTCATTTGTTTATTTATTGCCCCGTTGTACTTTCATTCGAAGAACGAGATAATACAATTACTCATTCACGGTTTCTCTCAACAAAAAAAAAAGAAAACAATTCTATTCTATTCATCATCTTCATCATCATAGTACAAATCAAATTTTGTTAATATCTAAATTATTTCATCACATATTGGCTGCCGGTTGCTTACCAAACCAAAACATTAAATATAATAGCAATAAATATCTTTCTCTCTTCCGCACTTCTTTAGTTTATGTATATATTTGGATTTGGGTGTGGATTGCACCCCTCTTACCATCTCCCATTGCATCCCCTTTAGCATTCCGCTCAACTTCGCTCTGTTCCATTCAAATTCCGCCGGCTGAGTCTCGCTTAAAAATTGGTGCACGTTTACGTAAACCGACGCAACGCGCTTTGTTCGCTTTGCAGGACTTCCATCTTGCCGCCTGCGCTGCCGCCGCCAAGTCGCCGGCACATCCAAACATTATCTCATTTGCATGCAGATGAGGTGTCGCACTAACTTGCTTCCGGTGCACAGCGGACGCCTACCGGAATTAAATCCGATAAAATGTTATTCTACCTTCCACGCCCTCGGGCACAATCTACGCTCTTCTTCGTTCACTTCCGATTTGAAGTGTTATGGATTATGTTTTAATTTTATTTAATCAGGTACGGATAATGTAAGTATTACTAACAGGTGAATACAGAATACCATACACAAAACAATATTTGAATGCAGACTGTAAACAAGTCTGAATCCACTTCTAAAAACAGGATTTCGCAAAAGTAATACCCACATTATAATTTGTTAATTACACACCATTAACATTAACATGTGAATTGCATTTTCAGTGATTTGATATTTTAATTGTTGTCTTGCTGCTATAAATTTGGTGAACAAACAAATGTGGTTTTATTTTTGGGCTCTATGTTTTCATTTTGTTCGCTTTGAGCTCCACTTTAATGCAAATAATCTACCGGCTTAATAAGCGTATTAAATGTATTATTATCATATTAGCTCGGATTTATTTATTCAAAGCGACGAGTTCGGGCCGACTTATTAATTGGATTAATGATGATACTTGTACCGGTATTATTGTTTCATGTTGAAGCTGTTTCTTATTTGTTGTTAGTTGTCTACTATCTTTTTATGCATTGGTAATAATATTTGCTAAAATGTAGCATGCTGGTTGCCTATGCATATTTCAGATTCGCACCCGTTGGACACACGGCTAATAACCGCAGACGAGCATGAAACAGCACACGCGGCGCGGCGAAAGCGGCAGCAGGTGTTGCTCACCTGGGGCCAAACAGGAGGACCAGGTGATCCGGCACGCGCCCTCGCTGCTACGCATCTGCCATGGATTGAAACAGACGCTGGTGATGGTGTCAACATTATTTGATGGTACCAACCACGTCTTCAAACATCAAGTAGGGTATCTAACTAGAGTACGATACTACGTACTCTAGTTGAGTGTAGTAACCTACAGGTCACATTGTGGTAGAGAAATGGGGGTAGGAAATTTAACACGGAGAGATTTTTAAGTAAAATAGCTATTATCCTTTTGTAGTCATCGTATTCACAAAGTAGAGCTCAGGTATACAACTTCCTTTATTGGTTTAGTGGTAGTATATTGTGATCATCGTCTAAACTTGTTTAGGTATTTTCCATTCATTGTTGCATGCAGAAATTATGAGGTACCTGCGGCAGTTAAGCACCGAAGAATTGAGCGTGCGTGATTTTAAATTCTGTGAATCAGGCGGGAACTGAGTGTTCAATCATTAAAAACATTTGAAATCATAGGCAATATTGTAGTATTATTATACTCTTTAAATATCTTCTTATTGCCTGTTAATTGTAAATATCTAGTTTGATGAAAACGTCCTTATGTTTCACTCCAAGTTCCGTCTCCTTGTATATTATAAATAACAATTCTATGACGCAAAACTGATGACTACCTCAATGATACTTCCAAGAATTCTGTTTCCATGTCCACAACTGATCAGGCTAATGGTAAATATTGAGCTTGCCTTAACAAAATTCCTTCGATTTATAGCATTCTTCACCAGTCATAATTGTCACCTAATTCTGGGAAGATATGACTGTCTTTTTACAACCTTCTGGCCATACATTTTCTCTATGCAAATCGTCCTTTGTGCACAATGTGTTGGATTGTAGAGAAAAAGAAATAAACGAATAAAAACTTAGTTCTCAGGGTTTTACGTTGGTGTTTCCACTTTTCCTCCTTTTGCTAGCTGCCGAGGGTCGATCGACGATGGTCGTGCTGTGCACAAAAGGCGCTCGCACTGGGAAAACAGCAGAAAGAGGCAAAAAGTGCCCGCAACTGGCGCAACTTTGAGCAGAGGAGAAACGTGAGAAACGATCGGGGAATTCACCGACTCCATTCTATCCATCCCATTCTATATAGAGAGCCTAGGTTATTCCACAATCCAGACATCCAGAGACATTGGTGGCGGGCGGCGGCTCATCGCACTGTATTCGTACAAAACATTGTTTTATACATTAGAACCAAGACAAATACGAATCACATTTACTACGCTGACGTAAAAAGAACAAGGAGTAAAATATACAGTATGATTAAAAACAAAAAAAATTTATGTAAGCATTAAAAATATTGAATAATAATGTGAAATTATCTTTCAGAAATTGTTTGAGTTAGTAGAATAAGTTTGTTGTAATTTTCAAGTAGCACGTGTCTTACAACAAAAAATGACTTATGCTCCGGGTGCATAAAAGATTGTTTTAATCCGGTGCGCGCACAAGGGGATGAGGTGGAGAAGGCCGTGGAAGAAAACAAGCGAGAAGGACGCGCGCGAGCCAAAAGGGATTTGTATGTGCAGTTGCCATAACGACGAGGGGGTGGCGGAAGAATCACTTTCCCGCCGCGCCGGTGCGCACTGAGAACGAGGCTGTCAGGGTGGGGTTGCCAAAGGGGATGAGAGTTGTAACATCAACTGATGCCATCAGACCGTATGCAGTGTGTTACTTTACACAGAGTGACACAAATTAATTTAGACTTTATTGCAATAATATTCAAAGAAAGCAGTTTATTTGATTCGGAATGGGCTTTGTATAAATTGACGATTTCAGCAGGTTGGTTGATATTGGAGGTTTGTTGTGTGATGATACTGTATTTTTTAATGACCTATATTTTGATTGAACCACCGTTACAGTTTTTGCCGCCGCCGGGTCAAACGTATGAATATTTATGGCGCTTGGTGTCTGCGCTTCGGTGGCGCGCGCGCGCTTGGAATGTAGGCAACCAGTTTGTGAGTGGAGTATTTGTAAACGACAGCGGCGTGGCGGCGGCGACGGGTCGAGTGTTCACTCGCTCACCGCCCGCTCACTGTTAATGCGGCATTATACGGGCGCCGAAGCGTCGATGCCGACGTCGAGTGACGTCGTTTCGAGTCTAACCACGTGTCCCATATTTCATCATCACCCCGCGTGTCATCCGCCCCCAGCCACCCACGCCGAAAACACACGAACGTCCACACAGCAATCACCGCCGCCACAGCGCAAGGAAGGATAATGGCAAATAATAAATAAAAAAATATCCGTCTTTTCCGCCGTGTGCCGTTGGCCAGATTGACTCCCGGTTGCCCAGCAACAGCCAGGCAAGCACACGCCACCGCCAGCGGATCGATAGGCGGAAGATTTTGCCGTGCATACCGGCGACTGTGACTGGAACAACTCGGCGCATCACGGAGACACTTGATGTCACCACAAAACTCCGTCACCTTTAACTTTTCCAAAGTTACAGGCAAGCAAACAAAGCTAACCTAACCTAATATGACGCAACTTCTTCATTGGAGAAGAGGCGAGGAAGAGGAGCAGATTTATTCTGAATGACTTAAGGGTGTAATAATCTGTAATAATTCTTATGGAGTAATATGTAAGGGTTCGCTCAAGCTGGGGAAGTGAATTTCACACCCTGGATGCTAAAATATTGAATGAGTCAACCTATGATGAGTCGACCCTTCCAGAACATTGTCATCCAAATTCAACTCAATTTCTGATCTTCTTCAAATCTCGTATAGATATTTCCTGTTGCACTCGGGTCTTTGACCACGCCGCGTCTTTAAACAGTTTAAACGCCTTCGAGACGACATGCAGAAGGAGAAGAAGAAAGACGCGCAGACAAAAAATGAGCCGAGACAAAGATGCCATGGGAAGAAAAGTCCGTGACTCCACTCTGGTACTCAATACAGACTATCAAAAAGCTATGCAATAAAGCGTGTTGCCAATATACATGCGCACGGCTGGTTTGTTAACTGCTACCCCCACCATTCATCGTGACTGGTTCAATGCGCGCGTCCTTCAAGCCCATATCAGAATCTAATTGAAAATAGACATGGCTATTCCGGAATGCACACTCGCCACGATGACACTCTCACGACCTTTGTGCGAAATGCCCAGGGAAGCTAACAAGAACCTACGAGAACCTAGCTTACATTACATTAAGCTTCCAGCTATGATAGTAAAACTCAAGACGCGCTTAGATTTGAACGAAGTCGAAGACTTGTTGAAGATTTATCAATCCCGTAGTGCCGACTTAGCAATTAGAACTAGATAAATATTTTCCCCAGCAGCCACATTCCACGTTGGATGCCATCAATGCGTTTATCACAAGATTTATTCCCGCGCAAAAAAACTACATACAGCCAGTTGACACTAATAGTAGTATTGGAGAAGGCTACCAGGCAGATCGCGCGATTAGGAGCGAGGTAGCTACATTCCAAGGGGCGGGCATGATTGCACACTCCATGCCGCCCAATGGACAACTATTTATAAAGTTATAAAAATTATTGTAATAGCAGATCGGCGACGGCGGCATTCTCACACACTGTGCGCGAGGATGATTATTCGAGTGCATGCTTTATAGTAATGGCTGCACTGCACCAAAGAAGAAGACACTGGGAAACACGATGAGACTGTGGCGAGGTAGATGTAGTACCTGTTTTCAATAAGCGTGCCCAAGTGTGTTGTGTGTTTATGAGTTGTGAGTTATTGCCGACGCGCATCGCATGACCGAAGAAGAGACCCGAGGAAGATCATCGTGGATTTATTAATCTACTTGAAATGCTAAACTGTTGAACTGTGGGATTCTAAGACCAATGAGACCAATGACCCAGGTTTATAAATTACTCTATAACAACCTTTCAATTAGAAACTCTTCTATTTTAATTCTTTGGAGACCAATGGCTCTAAAACCAATCATCAAATTAGTCTCCAAAATCTGTCAGCATTCCTTAATTAAAATTATTTCTGTTCCTATTTTAACTTAGCCTATCTTAGAACAAGATTTCCACTTTCCGCATGTATTTACTGCAGTCTTAAAGTTGGAGTAGGAGTTTGAAGCAGTACTATAGTACTTTAGGTTCTGGGTAGATAGAAACAGTGCAAGAAGTAAGAAGTTTGCACCAGAGTGCACATTGCAGGAACTTGTAAAGATCCAAGAGGAGACAGAGTGGTGGGAATAGAGCGTAGACTATGCGAAGCATAAAGCAGTAGTTGGTGAGCAGAGAGGATCTACTTTGAAGGTACTAAGTAACTGGGGAGTGAGAATGGAACAGACGAGAGTATTGGTATTTGGTCTTGGCGTTGAACATCAGCGATCGCAACGAGTAGAGGATGGGTTTACTTCTAGTTTTACGTTTTAGTTGTGATAAAGGAATTACGGTCAGATACAGTGTGTTCAAAGAGGTAAGAGTTCTAGAGATAGTGTTTAAGCTCTACTTCATGGTCTTGAATGAGTCTGAAGATTATAGAATCTACTCAAAGACCTTCTCTGTATGAAAAACTAATTAATCTTCAATTTGTGCAAATTCTTGCTGGGCTTGTGTCGATCGAAAGACAATTAAGCGGCCCCTCGTTCATTTGCAACGCGCTAAACTAAATGTTTGATTTGCATTTGCAGTGCCGAAGGGCAGCTGCCGCCGTTTGGCCAATGTGTGCAACTTGCAGCAAGCTCCCTCAAATCAGTTGCTAATATGTTTACATTTAAATCACATTCTCATTGCAGTATTCACCCTTTGCACCTCCTCACATCCATTTACTCTTTTTTCAAGAGGGTGATTTGAATTTCCCCTTTTCAAATTGATTCCCAATTTAATAATTGTAATTTATTTATTATTAGATTAGAGTTGTTTGATGTATTTTGTGCAGGTACGATTGCGCGGTCATACCATTTGCTGTTCTAACAGTACCAGAAATCGAGACTCAGTAACTCTGTACAGTTAGAAAATATTAATACACAAACGCAAGCAACGATGAAATGATGATGAAACATTTTTGCGCATTCTCCAAGCATGCAAGTTGCTTATAGTGTAGATACTAAGGTGGAAACCGCTAGGAAGCTTTCTAGAGCAATTGTTGCCTTGGTGCATAATTCATGAGACAATCCAATCGATTACCTTCACTTTATTTATTTAATTCCTCAGTCTGCATAGAGAATTGATTTGTGCAAGCATCTTTTAATTCCAAACAAGTTTAATGAATTAATTGAACCGAATAAAGTGACTTCAATTGACTTCAATTATCATCATATAGCCAAGTGAAGACCTATGTAGATGCTTCCTGTAGACATTTGAAAGGTTTCCTTACATGGGTCGATCATATGTCTATTGATTATTCTCCCCGAATAAAATACAAACAAAAATGAACACTTCACTCATCACAAACAATTGATGCTTTTATCTTTCTACCCCATTCGCACTATATTTGAGTAAATTTTTCATTAGCTATGGACGAGTTCTTTCTAGGACTTACTAGTTGTCATGGTGGTGAATGTTTCGGTCGAAATGTTTGTAAAGTAAAACCTTTGCGTGAGGTAGGTACAGGTAAGGCGACACACATTGTGCGCATGTTGTAAATCAATACATCACCTTTGGTGTTACGGCGTAACTGGCGTAACCTCGATTCGGTGACGCATAAATATGCTGGTGTATGTAATAAAATTGAAGGAAAAAAGATTAGAAATATTAATATATGTCTACTCTAAGTTAGAATACACTAAAAATCAATGAAGAATTCAAGCCATTTAATCGAAATGACTTAAATTTTCAAAGTTTCAAATTGACTTAACTACTTCTTTATTAGCATCAAAATTATGGGTGTAAACATTAACACCATGTAAACACTAATGATTATATAATAGCGTGTCCAACAATTATTCTAACGCATGTAATGGGAATTATTATCACAATATTTCACTCTATTACCGGAAACTAATTAAATTAAGCCCACAAACTTTACGACTTAATCCACTTTTTCTTAAAAAGATAATCATCTACTTTATCTACTGTTTCCATGTCTTATTAATCTTTAGCAAATGGGTTAATTAGCGTTCTAATTATTTATTTTTTGTTACTTTCAACTTGTTTTGTATACAAATTGTGCTGATAAATTTATAGGAATTAACATGGTACTAAAATTTCTTTCGCATGTCAATTAAATAACATTATTAAAACCTGAATCAATTTGTACGCTAACAAGAAGTTATGGAAATTTTTCGTGTTTAAAATTATAAAAATTAAATATATTTATGTTTTACTTTAACACTTCCTAAGTATTTATATTAAGCTAATTTCAACTTGTTCTTTCTTCCACTATGATAAAAAATGATTTCCTAATTTTCTCGAAAGGGATTTGTATGAATTTGAAATCACTGCATACTGTCTAATAAAAAAAATGTTAACAATTTATTGGTTAAAAAGTTTTTATTAAATTTTATGTACCCTATAGAATAACATTTCATTATGATTTTAAATCAGTTATCTGTCTATACGGGTCTATACTTTCCGAGAAAATCAGGAAATGGGAAACCGGAATCGCAAAGTTAAGTTAAGACAAAAAAACTCCTTGCAAATTTAATATCAACAAATATTTTTTTTATCAAATAAGACCATTAAATCTGGTTATGATAAAATTTGCAAAGATCGATAGTACTACTACCCCTTTAAAAATTGATAAATTTTGTGCCGAAATTAAACTTCAATTTTAGATGTATTTATCAAGTTTATCAAATATCCACAACGCATGTAGAAGTATATTAATTATTTGTGGCCGGCACTAAAATTTTTAACTGCGTTTCAAAGGTGATTGCAACATGTTTACAAACTATTTCTAGAGTGTCTGCTTCGAAAACGTTCACACTGAAAATAGAAGAAAGGCATCTTCGCGTGCGTTCTTTACAGATATGGCATCCGAATGAAAGAATGTAACGTAGAGGAGGAGGTAAAGATAGAACCGATGGAATGGTAATTACTTTGATGCGCCATACGCGTGCGAAGAAGGAACGGAATTCTCAAATTAATTTCCTGCTCTACTGTTTTCTAATCGTTGGATGTTTAAATGTTGAGTACTGTTTTGTGGCGATACTAATTGCTAAATTCTGATAGTTTTCTTGATTTATGAAAAATCAGATAAATGATGATCTTGAAAAACTTGATACTAATTTATTAACGATTCATTAGCAACCATAATTTCTCAATTGGTAACCAAATATATTGCATTTAAAACTTGAGGTTCCTTGCGGTGCCTTCAAAAATAAATTTGCAATATTTTCTGTCATTTCTATCGATTTCTTATAGATATTACATAATATTCAGTTGAAAATATGTGAAAAAGCATGACAATATTTGGTTCCCACACTATGCCTAACTGTTTGCCTCTGTTCAACTCCATCACTTGTCGTTGCCTCCCTCAAATTACACGCGGAAAAAACACACACGCGTTGAAAATCGTTTGAAGAACGTTCGATTCGGTCTACTTCTGTCTCTCACTCACCCGAACAAAGCGGCTACAACACATATACCATGTAGACTCATGTGTGATGCGGGTTGTGTGCATTGTGTGTGGCGTGCGGTGTGTTGCCAGTTATGCGCATGATGTAGGGATGCATTGGGCTCTTCAGTATTATAGTTTAATTCCCACGACTGATTCAATAACATCGACGCATCGACACGAGTGGTGGGGTGATGCCTGCCAAAGGGAGAGTACTTCTCACGCGGCGGTGTTCTCAGAGGGCACCGCACATTTTAAAAAAGAATACAAAAATCACTCTTATTCAGTGAAAATCTGCATTTTTAAAATATGTACAGACTTATACCGCTGGAGGTGAATGAGAACTTGTTTTTACATGCTGCCTTCGGCACCGGACGGAAATTATACCACCGGCAGATCGCTTTACAAGCAGAGAAGGCAGAACGACAAAGACAACGGAAAAAACACCTACGCATATCTTATATCCCAGCAGTTTTCAACATCCGTTCATAAACAATGCCCTTCGAACATAATACACGAGACAACAAGAGAAAATTGGCCCAACGTGGCATTCTGGGTGGCTAAATTGATTAATAAATGTCCAAGAATATCAATGACAATTGAAAATGCGTGATGATGTCATACGATTGTCTTGTCCAACTTGACTCAATGAGTACGCTAACTGCATTAATTAATGAGACAAGCCTTAAAATGCTGAGGAAATTGCCCATTGAAGGTGGCAACAGTGGTTTATGAGTTGATGTTTCCAAATCAAGGCTAAACGCGGCAACATAGTAATGATATTTATTTAAGCATGATGTGTGATGTAATAATATTCACCCTCGTTTTTAGACTCATGCACCACATAAGCAGTTACTATTGAGATATAGATTCTCGGTCACATTGTGTTCTCTATTAGGGGGTAATAAGGGAAGCACGGAAACAGTAACCTTACAGTTTTTTTAGCAGCATTTTATTGATTTGGCGTCCTATTGATTACTCAGTTTGTCATCTTACGAGTACTTTGATATTGGTTCATTCATTTTGCTGCATAAAAAATCAATATTCTCTGCAATGGGAAATGCATAAAGGCGTTTTAACTGCAAATATCAAAAACATCTAGTCTACAATTATTACACCAACATCTTAAAATGTACCCACATCTGACTGTAAGTTCATTAAATCGTTTTATTTGCTGAGCATAAAATAAAATGATAATAAAGACCACCAGACGGCGCACAAAGTGGGGGGAATCCAGGGGAATCTCTTGAAAAACTATCATAAAAACAGCAGACGTCTAAAAAGCCTTCAGTTTTCGACTAAGATATAAACGAAAATGCTCGGACTGTGGAAATCTCAATAAATATATACGGCAGTCCAGAGACCATAAATTAATCATTTAAAATAAATTTCCATCTAAATACGATTAGCAAGAATAGTTATTGACATTGATGCTTAACGACTCGTTAATAACACCCAATTGATACAGTGTTGATGTAATTATGCAAATTTACGTTTATGCAAGCGCAGGTATTGATTCGAATCGAATGGAATCAATAATACGCGTATGCGATTGGCATACGCGGCGTAATTTTCCGGCTCGTTGGTGGTCATATGCAATGTCAAGTCAGGAAGCAATTGTTGCGCATATGGCACAAAGGTAGTAAATATAGGTTCATTTGATATTCTTTGTCGTGGCATCAAATGGCGTCATTGGTGATTTTAAAATAACACTTTTTGTGCTGCTATTTTAGTGCTTATGTTGTGATGGATAGTGCAAGAGTATTTGAAGAAGAGAGATTTTTTCAAACTTTTGAGAGAGTACACGGAAGGTTGTCTGTTAATAAAGTAATAAATAACAAGGCTATTAATACGTGCTTTAAATATAGACTTTTGTGGGGTGTAATAATGATCAGGAAACTAATTTTACTCGTGTAAGATTCTAGGGGAGTGCTTAAAATGTTTAATCAACTAAATTGTTTTCTATTTTCTGTTGCAGACTGTTTTTTCTTAAAAGTGGAATCACTTCTCTACCTTCGGATTGAGTTGGCCTCGTTTGCGCATTGCATTTTTTGCCTGTCTGTCCCACACGCCCTTCAACTGTTTTCACCCTAATTTCACACACACTCTGCAAACATCGAAACATCCACGTGTCGCTTGTATTAAAATGCAAATTACTCTTAACCCTTTTGATCCACTAGCATCTACATCCAAACAAAATATCAACCTCTTAGTTTCTCGCTGCAACTATCATTAGTAATTAACCCAATTTATTATTTGATATTGGGCTGCGGTAACCAATTTTCAATTTCTCCAGCCGCGTGATTCCCAAGATAATAGGGATAAGGTCGTCTTATTGTTGATCAGGCGACGTCGTGGCGGCGGCCGCGTGGCGTGCAGATATTGCACAACTGGGAAATTCGCTAGATGGGATTTTTTCGTGTGTCGCGCAATTTTCACCAATGCTATACAAGCGCACGCATTTCAACCTGACGTCATTGAGTTCACCGCCGTACAAGTCGTACAGCCCTCAAAGCAACCCCCACGCAATGATTTTACTTCATTCACCCACATCAACCTAGAGCATAATATAGTGTTGAATTATTTTTAGGAATTTGAATAGAGGCTTTCTTCAATGCAAGACAAGTTGGTTGACTTAAGTCGGTTTAGTAATATACCTGCTCAGCGTAGGCGTCCTCACTGCACCGTTTATTAAGTGATTGTTGTGTGTCATATCGTCAAGCTTCTCTTCTCTCTCGAGTACCAAGCGAGAAACCAGTCCAGACGCAAAGACTTCGAGTTCACGCATGTGTCACATGGCCATGATCCCGAAACGATGGAATGCAGTCGAAGCCACACATGAGACAACTGAAAATTCCAGCCGAGAACAACTGGTCCACAGCCACAGTTCTGCAGTTTGCAGTTCCAACAATGTTTCAAACACTTCTTTCTCCTCCTGCGTCCAAAGCTGGTTGGAGTAAAGAACGTTCAAAAATAAATGTTGACCAAACAAGACGAAAATATTTGACAGTCGCATGCGTCACCATCGTCAGGCCATGCCAGCTGCCTGGCGGGTGACGAGCAGATGATTTAGGGGTTCTCACCCCAACATGCCGCACAGATGACGACGCTGCATGCAAACAGAGGGATATCCGCCACTCATCAACATGTTAACTCCTTTTCGCGCTTTCTCATTTTCATTCATCTGCGCCGTTCATTCATTCGGCGAACAATGCAATTGCCCCACCGCGTAGTACCGCCGCACAATGCGCGATGAAGGGTCGATGTCGGTTTCTAATGAAAATTAATCGCAGGTCCTTATATGGCTTTATATACTGGAGAATGGCGGAACCTGTTGGCGACTGGTAGAAGCAATTTTTTCGAAGATGCATTCATTTGGATTTAATTGACGTGAACCAATTTGAAACAAAGATTTAGATAGTACATTGAAGACCCTTAACTATATCAACACAACATTCAATTTTGGAAAGAATGAAAAAATCCTCATTCTGGCTACTGTTGCAAAACAAATCATCCAGTAACGTGATAATCCCACCCATACCAATACGGAAGCTACAGTAATAGAACTACATGTGCTACATGCCCAGCAAATGCATTCCGTATGTCCTGCTCTGCTCTGCTGGGGTACATGCCCAGCGGCGCTGAATCTGCGGCCCCGAACATGGAAATTATAGATCCGTGATGTCATCCGCAGGTCGCGTAATCAGATTGTGCCAATTATGCTAGTTAATATTCACGTTCGAACGAGTCGGAAGTTAGTGGACTGCACTGGTTGAAATCTAAACCAACATCAGCAACCAATCCAGTGGGAGTTAGGCGGTGGCTGGTTTTCAATAAAAAAAATAAAAATAGTAATTTGACTTGCACATGATGGTATTGTACGGAATAGTTATCAATACGTAGAATCTTAATATGTGTTTAAAGTGAGTTAGGACATTGTAGAGTTGTCGAGGGTTTGTAGTGTAGTGGAGATAGCAGCTTGGTGGAGGTAGGCTCGCTTGCAATGCTAGCGTATAACCAAAAGTTATTCCAGTAATGTACTCCTTCCATTAAGCTTAACCCCGGCATCGTAAACCGTTACGGCGCTAAACGCAGCAAAGCTGCCAACCATCTTCTCCCACTCGGCGTGTGCACCTCGGCCACCCTAGGCCCCCCACTTTAACCCTATTCACGGCGCTGCCTCACACAACGAAATACGACAAACAGAGAAAATAAATACCAAGTGATTCAAATAGGCAACCACAAGCAATTCTTGTTTGTTAGTATCATAAATTATAATTTCTACTTGACATTGACCATCTTTAGATTAATCTTTAACATTCATGATAGTCCTGATAATGAAGGTTCTTTTTTAAAGAGTGTAGCTGGTAACTTTCTGCATAGTGTTACGTTATTACTTTGTTTTGCTCAACTGCCGGATAACTCCCTATCCAACCACCACCCACCCCATTTGCGCGCAGGCACAAAGCAGTAGTAGTCTTGCAGTTCGTCGTGAGTACAAGCGTCTCGAAGTCTTGATCATACAATCCGGCCCCCACTATCCAACCCTATAGTGTCCGTGGGGATAAGACAAAGCATCTTACGGACACCTATACACGTCCTCACAACTTTGACTATCTCCTCGCAGCCCTCCGAACCACGCCGCAGTCCACCTATACGTATATCGCTGTATCAAGCGTGACCCGAGAGAGAGAAGGAACTTTTATTCAATAGCCATTGTTCCATGCCGCGCAGCTGCAATTAAATCCGGAGCACAGACCGTGTGCAGTATTTGATTTGGATATTTCGGTGAATCTCACCCCAATATGCAGTGTGATGCATAATAAATGCAAGCAATCGCTATTTATCAACACATTGCGGATCATATTTATAACTATTTGCTGGAATAATTGTTTGGGTATTTATTACGGTATCAGGCGTGTCTCAAATCATAATCTGCAATACCTACAAACACCAACTACATCAGTTTAAAGTGTATTGATGTACTTTTCCAATCTCAACTCCTTAGAAACCACCTACACCCAGTTAGATTCAACCTGTGCCACGTCTTAATCCGTGCAGCAAAAGTTAGATGTTTGCAGAACAATCAGTATAATATCAGAATTTGTATTCGATTATTATTCCAGCATAGCACACAATACTAGCGGAGCATGTCGCCCATTGAGGGATGTATAGTGTATTTATTATACATCCGCACATGTCGTGATAATTGGATTCGTGTGTATGCGTGCAGAGTATGCAGAGTAAATGGGGGTGGCGTAGATTGGGGGTTGCAGAGGATGCGGTGAGATGGCGACCATGATAACAGCAGCTAAAGGGAAGGGATGTGTGACCGAGTGTCCACAAACGGCACACACACAGACTGGACTGGCTTTGCCCATATTGATTAAATGTCATCTGGCCCTTCACGCCCGATTTACCATCCAGTATCTACACGCACCGGGACATTACTCGGACAAGAGGTTTCAGATCATCTCTATCTGGACACCAAGACTGTTTAAGCATCCAGAGGTGACATCTAAATAGAGATTGATAGACAGGATTATTATTTTTTTAGAAAAATGGCAATCAATCATTTTGTCACCGCGCACCTTAAGTGACTTTTAAAGATACAGAATTCTCTCTCATCAGATGTCAATTATCTAGGCATTATTATCACATCAACCCTTAAATAACTGCTGTTAGTTCAACAAACTCGGTTTGCTAATCTTTACCTATAGGAAAATTAATTCTGTATGCAAATGTAATATACCTAAAGGCTCAGCTTAATCTACTTCATTTCTCTGCATCTTCTCTTCAACATATCATGCAAAATGTCAGCAAAATTGTTTTTCTATCATATGTCCGTGTATCACATGGCGCTACCAACACCATTTCAATTTTCTTTATTTGCGTATTGGTTGCGAGAATGTTACTACCGTAATTATTACATCGATATCAAAAGTGCACTAAAAATACGTGCGTTTTTGTATCCGTGTTTTGAGCGCGCTCGCAGGACAAGACGCAGGTCTTGGCATCGATTTTCCTCAGCGCCGGAAATAATATTTGTATGCATCGCGTGATACCGCATGTGGGTATCACATTGTGTCCTTTTTCTGTTCAGGATATAGGACCTTAGCAGAAAAAAGTGCAAAAACAAAAAATGACAAAATAAAGAGTTGTGTTGACTTGCAAAATTATTTGCATTGGATTGGTAATTGCATTCCTTACTCGCTTTACTTCTTATGCCAAGTAATTTCAAATTTTAATTCTTAATATGTTCTTTTTTTTTTCTTTTTTTGCAAATTTAATTCTAGTAGTGAATGTTTGATATAATTTAGTTACAAACCAAGTGGTCAATAGATTTGACTCAAAGGCGACCAACAAAAGCCATAAAAGCTCGCCCTTGCAGGAGGAATGGGAAGGAAGTGTCCGTGACACTTGCCGCATTGTTTATGGCACTGGACTGCCTAACTGGACTGGTAATTACAACAATGTGTAAGGTACCGCATTAATTATGGAAGTGCTGGTCATAGCATTAATTCAATGCAAACTAATTACATTTTCATATAATTCAAAATTGAAATCTAGAAACAATTTGGGCAACACTGTACAATGGTTAATGTCTTAATTCTAAACTTGTTTTTTATACCCAAGGTGAAAATTGTGTATCACTTCTGAAACCTTTTCATACATATTGAGGTTAAAATTAACCAATACGTATTTATAGCCTGCTCGTCTTCGATTTGCTTCCAATCAGGATTCTCGCTCGCTAAGTTTCTGAGGATGTTGAGCAATGTGTTGTGATTGGCAAGTTGTCGATTTTGAAAATCGTACTAAGTGCTACCTAAACCACCATCACTTGAAAGCCTCATCTCTATTGAGCTTTCTGCGATCCTGAGATGGGATTTAGTGACCCGGTAGATGCCTACTTTATGAAAATACCGTAAAGTTGCGTAGCGTAATTTGTATGTATCTATAAACGTCAATTTAATAATAGAAGAGCTAAATATAGTGGTTTACTTTTCTCAATGTTTTATTGGCTGCTCGCACTTGGTTCCATCACAAGGCACATTCCTCGTTTCACAAATTTTTCATGGAGAAACTCCAACTTGTATAAACAAATCATAATTTGTGCGAAAAAAAAAACACAAATTGATGGACTTTGATGCGTTGACGCAACCTGCGACTAAAAATATGAGGTCTAAACACCGCAGCCAATGATTTAATTGAACCTAATGAAAAATGGCTTCAAACAGATGTAAAAGTGTCAAGTGAGAAATCATAACATGTTGTAAATTTTCTAAAGCTTGGTGGAATTTATTAGACAATGCAAGTGGTCAGGATTTTAGAGTGTATGCTAATTTATCATGGAATAAGTTTTGCTCAATTTACAAGCAGCGCTCGTGTGCGTGACAAGCTCAAACAAGCGAATGAAGAACTTAAGCAAGCATATACGCGCTCGCTCAACGCGAAATAAGAGCGCGACGATGATGAAGAAGTCGAGTGCCGCATTGCAATGCAAAATGAAAGAGAAGAAGGAAGAAGAGGAGCAGCACCGATAAGACAACTCGTTTGCGAATGCATGCGCCGCCATCGTATGACTTGTGCAAGACTATAACTTACAGTGGCACTGATGCTTGTCGCCCTTGTGTGTGCGGGCGACGTTGCCGCACTTTGTGCACGCCACACACTTATTTTTATATGCAGGAGGTGTAGGAAGTCGTCACGTGCCCCCTCCACGCGCAACCTGCGGGTCACGAAAGTATGCAAGCAACCGCACCAAAGGGGCGAAGTTGCCAACATCGTGCCGTCTTGCTCTGAAACTTTGCAAAAAGCTTTAACGCCTCATTCCACTGCCAACATTCCTGCGAATATCTAGCGCCGCGTAACCCCCACCACATTCTAACACTTCTTCATTTGTTGACTCGCTTGAATCAATACCTCCCTTCGGTCCGGCTCGGGTTTATCCGGTGCTACCGCACAATTCAGCCACAGTGAAGAGTCAAACAGAAGGACTCTCCCCTTTTGCGCGGTGTCAGGATAATTACACTTTTGCCAAACATCAACACATGGTATGACCTAGAATAAATCAAACCAAACCTAACCGAACAGAGGAATATCATAAGGCTGAAAGATTGTTCAGAATGAAGTTGATACTGGCGAAATCAATACGGTCGATATAAATAATTCACCAGGAGACAAGGTGAAATTATCGGCTGATTTATAGCGATAAGTGCTGTACTTCAAGCTAACTTATTGATTTATTAAATATCGACCTGTATAGCTTATAGGATAATTTCACATTGTGTCATTTTACAATTAATTATTTTTTGCAATTAATTTTGCTGTTGGCTCACTGAATATTTATAGAGGATCTTTTTATTCTTCTTCTGGGAGCAAGAGAATTCCAAAGAAGACAACAGTCTTACATATATTAATTCCTGAGACCCTCAGGATTAAATAACATTTGTAATGATATTATATCGTGTGTGTTAATGCGAAAGACTTGCAAAGAAGGGATGCAGATAATAAGAAGAAGCTCGAGCAAATAAATATCATAAACTCGACGTCACGACGCGACAGTCTCTTTCTGTTGCCCTGTTTACGCGGCCGGTAAATTTACAACCACTCATCCCTCTCCCACCCTGCGTGCGGCTTTTTGCCCAGCATGAGCATCCAGGCAATTCACTGCTTCTCCGCTCTGCGTCGCTCATCCGGTAGCAACAAGGATCGCGCCTGTTTCGCATAATTTCCATTCTCGTTGAAAAGAAGAACTCCTGAATGTCATCCGTTATTTTCTCCGTTTTATATTTTCATTTGTCGGCATGGGAAGAGAGGGAATATGCAGCCTTTCAACTTGGCGCGCAGATAGGGAGCAAATGAGATCCCCGCTGGAAGAAAAGGGATGAAACGGGGAGCAGCCTGAAGCTCCCACACACTCGACCCGCACACACAGCCACCACTCAATCCCTGACGTTTATTTGTTTCCCGCACGAAACGTGACGCTCTGCTTTGGATATTACGTTTAATTACTTGGAGTTAATAAGGTTGAAAGCATGACTTACACCTATACAAATTTTATTTACTACAGATTAGGTTGCATACAATTGACTGAATACAAATAATGTAGATTTGGTTGCAGCCTTGATAGATGCAAGTGCAAGTATAAGATTTTCATCCCTCATCACACTCCAACCCACCTCCCGCTTTGTATATAAAGTAGGATACGGTAATAAATACGACGAACTCAATTTTCCATGAGTGCCGAGACAGCATAGCTACCCCACTACGCGCCGTCGCGGGCGTGGGGGTGGCTGCGAAGGTAATCGTGTTGGGTCGCCGTGAAAGCATCCCGCCCCAATCCGCCCGGTAGCGGCGGAAAGTTCAGCGATAGCACGCAGCGCTGCGGAGTGGTGTTGCTCGTGATGTATTACTGCAGCCGGCGAATCGCTTTATTCATGCCGCAAGAGAAAAATGCTCTTCGTACAACGAGGAAGGAAACCGACCTCACCATACCATAACGTACAGTATGATGTTGCCGGAGCAGGATGTGCTTTTATATCAGGTTTTGGTTCGCGTCAAAAGCACTTCAAGAGGTGCTAGGAGGTGCAGGACAATAGAGATAGGTACAGGATATACAAAGAATGATTGCAACGGCTTAAAGGATGTTAAAGAAAGTAAATCCAAGAAGTAATATTATCCCACCGTGGGCCTGACGACTTTTGGTTTCCAGTTTCAGGTTGTTTCGAAGAGCTGCAGAATGTATCACATCTGAAACGAAAAAGCGGGAGTGTCAGAAGTGGGATTCGAACCCACGCCCACAGAGGTGGACTGCGACCTGAACGCAGCGCCTTAGACCACTCGGCCATCCTGACCCGCTGCGCCTGTTTCAAATTGGCGCCCTACAACTAACTGCTGACCTTAAAATAACACCTCAATTTATATTAAATGTAATTTTTCAACAAAATCCGCATATTTAAACATCACCAATTAATCTCAAAGTAAATCCAAAACCCCCTTTTCAATTATTTTTCAAAAATTCAAATCCACTCTTGACTATTGGCAACACACATTCCTCCCATCATGCTCCCCTCCTTTGAAAACAGATGTCTCTACATGTCTTATTCAAACCACCAAGAATCGTAATTACAATCATTGCTATTTACTCTTCCAATCAATTATAATAATCATGTACAACGTTGGAAAGCGATAGTGCCTTACCAGTTTACCGTCAATTAGAGACAGCAGATAGCAGCCTACAAACATTACATAGCAATTAATTCCGTCTACATTTCTCATTTCGCATTACGTATTCAGAAACAGCATATATTGTTTATATTTCACACATACCAAGAAAGATAATTATAGCCTCCCTGCCTTTCACGCTGCATTTAGCCTTGAAAAATGAACGCGTATAAATTAGTATTTTAAGCACATACCGCACATGTGAACTGCAGCTGGAAGTAGTTAGCAACTCGATGAGGTTGCAGCGTTGAGCAAAACTGCAATAAATGACTTGCAATTGAGTTTCACAAATAGGGAAACTAGCAACTTACTAGATCTTTAATCAAATACAATGTTGCAAACAATAGTACATACTCTGGTCTGGTTAATAAATCAGTTAATGGCCTTTCTTCATCTACCAATCTGGTTGTATTTCACACTACAACCCCCAAAAAGATGTCCACCAGTTTTTGATGACGTCTATTTCCAAACAGCTTCTAGCCTAGCAAAACAGATCAGAGAGCAGAAGATCAAGAGCACCCATGTGGTATTCATGTATATCAAACGAGCAGAGGAAGTGAACAAAGTTTGCAACGCAATTGTAGATACCAGATTTGAATTGGCCATGAAAGAAGCACAAGATGCAGATGACTATGTGGCATACAGTGGACTAAGTTTGAAGGAACTTGAAGAAAAGTATCCCTTACTTGGGGTACCCATGACCATCAAAGAGAGTGTAGCTGTTGAAGGTCTTAGCTTTGCTGCTGGAAGCAAAATAAAACCAGGGAAGGCCCTGCGAGATGCAGAGGTAGTAGTACAGTTGAAAAACTATGGAGCTATCATTTATGCAGTTACCACCACTTCAGAGTTGTGTATAAATTGGGAGACCACCAATTTTGTCACTGGAAGGACCCTGAATCCATATGATACTAGGAGGTCATGTGGAGGATCATCAGGAGGTGAAGTATGTCGTAAATTAAGTACCCAAGATGTTTCAGCAGCATTGCTTTGTAAACTTTGTTTGAAGGCTGTTTTGCTTGCAACTTGTGGATCTCTAATTGGACTTGGCACTGACCTAGTAGGATCGGGAAGGGGTCCTTCTAGTTTCTGTGGAATTTATGGTCATAGAACATCTTCACTCATGGTGTCTACTGACTTAAACATTCCTGATTTTGATGATCCTGCTTTGACTTTAAGCCCAATGGCAAGATATGCTATTGATTTACCTTTGATATTGAAATGTATAGTCAAACCTGACAAGGTTGAAGACATTAATGGATTGATAGACGATCCAAGGAAAATTAAAGTGTATTATATGTTTGGAAATGGGAAAAATTTCCCTATGAATAGAGTGAATTGCCAAATAAAGGATGCCGTTCAGAAGGTGGCTAACCATCTTGAAGAAGATGGGTTTATAACAAAAAATGTATGCTCCCAATTGTCTCCAAATGTCCCAAACTAATATTATTCTCTTCTAGATCCAATTAAAAACCTTCGAAGACCAATTAGACATCGCCATAATCAATCTTATCAGTATACCCAATCTCAATACCCATCTTTCCTACCCAAATATTTCTATCCTCTGGGAACTTCTCAGATATCCGCTCTTCATCCCACGTATTGTATTCTCTGTCCTCTTATATGAGGTTGCTAACCTGTTCTACAAGTTGCTCATTACCGACGAACGCATTGATCGCCACCGTAGACTTCTCGCAGAGATGAAAAATGAACTTGACGATCTGCTGGGTGATGATGGTGTCTTGATATATCCTACTTTCCCTAGTACAGCACTAGTCCACGCTAAAATTTACTCTTCAACGGTAAATGCCACTTATATGATGATATTCAATGCGTTGGATTTACCCGTATTGAATATTCCAATTGGAATTGATTCCAATGGGTTGCCAATTGGCGTTCAGGTCGTTGGAAAGTCCTTGAATGATGGACTACCCATGAGTTTGGCGAGGTATTTAGAGACCAGCTATGGTGGTTGGACACCTCCTACATATTTAGTAAAGAAATAGAATGATGCCACAGTTTTAATGTAGCATCTCACTTTCACAATTAGAAAATAATGTATCAAGTTGCAATAAATACAAGTACAAGTATGGTAAAGTGCAGTACAATTTCATTGCATTGGAGAAAGTTATCACAATCTTTTCTCACTATGAGAAGTGCGGATATTAATTCTGAAGTGAGAGTGAAAACAGTTCTTATGCAGCGAAACTCCTGGCAGTTACATACAAGTTACACAATCAATAACACCGTTATTATCATCATGATCAGGTAAGTGCATTCTTTGTAGATCTACTTAAATTAAACCAATTACTAAATAACTTTTTCTATATTTAAAGAGAGACCGAAGGTCTAGTCTCAGTTCCACTCCGTTTAACCCACGCCATTTTTATCCTCCTCTACTTCCTAATAAATAGCGTAAAGTCATTCTTCCAATTGGACACACCCTTAAAAAAAATCCCACGTACCGAAGATAAAATCCTCCATACAAGCGCAAAACAACTAGCAAAGAAAATCCGTAGCAAAAGCATCTCAAGCTACGCAGTTGTATCTACATTTATTACACGGCAGAAGCAAGTGAACCCCATAATTAATGCCATCGTCGCTGAAAGATATGAGATTGCATTACTAGAAGCCAAAGCCATTGATGATTTTTTATATCAGACAAAACACACTGAGGCAGAGATTGCCAAAAATAAACCATTTTTAGGAGTACCTATTACTGTGAAAGAAAGTTGTAGCGTTAAAGGTATGAGTTTAGTAGTGGGAGCAAGGCAACGCTTGGGGTTTATTGCTGAAGATCATGGAGAAGCTGTTAAGCGATTAGTTGATGCAGGTGCCATTATATTGTGCGTTACTACTACTCCAGAATTGTGTTTAGGTACTGAGACTAGTAATAAAATCACAGGAAGGAGTTGTAATCCGTATAATGTCGAATATACATGTGGTGGATCTTCAGGTGGGGAAGTAAATACTAAAATAAATAAAAGTGAAAATTGGCTTGATATGAATATTTTTTAGGGGGCTTTAATTTCCTCAGCAGGATCTGTTATTGGGATTGGATCTGATATAGGTGGGTCAATAAGAATTCCAGCTGCTTTCTGTGGGATATTTGGACACAAACCATCCACAGGCAGGTTTTTCCCAAAATTAGCTATTCTTTATTAAATGTTACTGTTTTTAGGGTTGGTAGATTTATCTGGACATGTACCCTACGCAGAAGAAACCATCTTTCAGCAGATGTTAAGCATAGGTCCCATTTGTCGTTATGCAGAGGACCTTCTTCTGGTTACCTCAATCCTAACAGATAACAATCCAGTTCTTAAACTTGATAGCCCAGTAATTCTTAATCCACAAACAAATATTCTTTAAACTTCTCTATTTTCAAGGTTAAACTGATGAACCTAAAAATGCACTACATGGTCGACTGCGGTTCTTGTTTTGGTTCAATGGGTGTCCACAAAAAAATCCAACAACGCATCCGGGATGCAGTAGACCACTTTAGGAAAGTATGGGATTGTGACATTAGCAACTGCAAATTTGAAGAAGTACAATATGTCAATGAGGCTTATACTACCTTATTAATAAGCATGGATGCCAATCAATACAGCCCCAAGTTTAATATACCATGGCAGATAGTAAAAAGTGCCTTCGGTAAAGAAGATATTTCAATTGGAAGATTATTCTATTTGTTAGCAAAGAAAGACAAGTTAATAGTACCGAATGATGTTGGAATGATAAAGAAATTCAGTGCTTTTTTGGCGGATAAAATCAACGTAAGAATATGTAGAAAAAACATCATATTTGGTGATTTAAGCTAATTGATTTTTGTTTACAGAAAAAATTAGGTACTGACGGAGTATTTTTCTACCCGGTTTTCCCAACTTCCGCTTTCAGGCATGGGTTATCCATCTTGACTTATTCAGGAATGACCTATACATCTTTAGCAAATTTATGCGGACTTCCAGCAACGACTATTCCCGTTGGCTTTATTGAGAATGGACTTCCAATTGGAATCCAGGTTTAAATAAAATTAATTATGTTAGAAATATAAGTCACCTTATTTGCTCTTTTAGGTGATTGCAGGGAAAAATCAAGACAGACTTTGTCTTAGTGTTGCTAAAGAATTAGAAAATGTATTTGGGGGATGGATGTCACCTTATTAATGACAAATAATGATTTAATATAATTATAGGCTACAACATGCTACTATTTTCTATTTAATGCAATAATATATATATAATCTCGACCTCAATTAATTATTTGCTTTCAAAACAAGTTTTAAATGTTATTTCACTTTTTCTAGTAATAGCATGTTTTATGTGATTATTATTCTATAAAACAACCACTTCTACTAGCTACTGGTTAATTACATTCTCAGTGCATTCGTAGTTGCAATTAGTGATTTGTCTAAACAAAACCAATAAAGTCAAAAGGTCAATACCATTTCTTTAACTACCACTTTAATAGAAGAAGTACTAGCTACAACAAAGCCACTGTTAAGAGTCCCATGCTCGTCACAAAAACAAATAGTGCTAGTGTACAGAAGATAATTGACGCAGCAATTGTTATATGTGTTACAACTATTTCTGTACTCTATATTTGCAATGAGACAAATAATTTAATAACAGACAAGACAATGAATCCATATAATGTTAAAGTAACATGTGGAGGATCATCTGGAGGTAAAGTACCGTTCTAGTTTTAGTCGTATCTACCATCAACAAACATTTATCATTAAATCAGGGCGCATTGGTATTATCTGCATCTTCTGCCCTTAATATAGGTTTAGATGTCCTGTAATCATTCAGAATACCAGGAGTATTCTGTGGAATCTACAGACATAAATTTAGCGCAGGCGCAGTGAACCTAAAAAAACATATTCCCTGGTCTGATCCATAAATGTTTGACTATTGATCCAATATTACGTTATGTTGAAAATCTTCTGCTGGTAGCCCAAATAATGACTGATAACAATCCACTGTTACATTTGGACGAAAA
>JAODIE010000008.1:2125398-2141826 GCA_027575565.1 Diploeciton nevermanni
TTAATAAAACAAAGTATTAAAGAAGCAGTGAATTATTTATAAACAAGTGCACACTGTTGATAGAAGACATTCTGAGTGTACAGCTGTTGCCTGAAGAGCTGATTTCATTACTTGTAACATGATGCTTGCGTTGCTGTTGATTTGGTAATTTAGTAGGTAATTAAACGTTTCGCGTGTAACTGTCCCTCCTCTTTCACTGCACCGTTCATAACCTTGCCCGTGCAAACACGTGTCTGCTGCATTTTATTGGTGTGTATGTGAACTCAATTTTGAAGCAAATATAAATACAATACATGTCAAATAAATGCATTTAATTATAATCTAATGGAGAAACATTATTTAATGTTGTTCAAGTATTATAAGCGGGGTGTAATTATTTTAAGAGAAAAGCGCTTTTTGGGCTCATCTACATGTATTCCAATTTTAAAATCATGGCTTCGTAGAACAACTTTCATTTATTGTTTAAATTAATTATAAATTACATTACATTACAATTACATTATAATATATTAAAATTTATATGAAATATCGGAACAAGGAACCAACGCTTTCCGGCATATTGAATTTAGATTTTTGCATTCATTGCTTTGGCAGTTGCAGTATTTTTGACTGGCAGCACTCTTTGTTTCTTGTAAGCGAAAATGTTTGGATTAACTTTTTTGAAGAATCCTTCTATTATCATTAAAATATTTTATATCTAAACTGGGCGTATAGTATTCATCTGATTCTAAATTATATTCTATTCAGAATCATTCAGATTTACAGGATTTTCATTTGGTTGATTGTTTGATAGATTACGGAGGCCAATACTCTCGTTGGTCCTTAGAAAATTAATTGCTGGAGGCCATGCTAGTAAGATTTCTGGCATTACTCTAAAAATTATTATGTATTACAAATTAAAATAAATATGAAAGATAGACTTACTGTATTAACTCATCATCCCGCACCACTCTTATGTCCTCATGTGGTGGCAGAAGACAATTATTTAGCAATAGTAAAAATGAGTCAATTTTAAAATTTTTTCTAATATGGCACATTAAATCATTAACGCTAATAAAATCACTACTAATGTAACAGTAACTCATTTCTCTTATGCCTTGGTAAAATTGCAATTTAATGCGAGACATTATTTTACTTTATAATATAGGTTGAACAGTTCTCTTAGTTCAGATATAGGCAAGAAATGCAAGTCAGTATTTCTAACCTTTTACTTTGGTGTGGAATAAAACCGGCGAAGCACGGCAGAAAGAAGTAAAATCGAGTAAAACCAGAAAAAGTAGTAATATCAAGTAATAGCCGAGTAGAGGAGTGCCATCTCCGTACTACGATAGTACTCGATGGTACCACTTGAAATTGAAATTGAAAAATGAAATCTCTGACGTGAAATTGAATAAATTAATAGAAGATGGTTGTTGGGTTAAGACTTTTCTCTGTAATTACTCGATGCAAGACCCGAAAGAAAGTACTTCTTAATTAAACTACAGAGTATAAACATTAGAAGAATAATTAAAAATAGATACAATATCGGTAGGGGTACTCCCACTCTTAACAATTACCAAATAACAATTGTGCCGCGCCACGCCATCTGATGAAGGAGGCTCTCAACATGTAGTAGAAAGATGTTATAACCGAAGAAATAAATGATTGCAAATTACATAAATGAGTATAAAGTATTAAAGTAAATCAACATAATCTTATAACTTATTTACGTGGTTGTGCAACTAGTTGGCTTGTTTAAAATAAAAAAAATCTTACAAGAAAAAAAAGAAAAGATCTACTGACATAAAATCGTATATTCAATTTATATGATTTTCTATATTCTTATTTAATTAAATTATATTTTAAATATATTTATCAACAAGAAATACTTCATTCTAAACAATGATATTTTCAATATTAACAGAGTCATTGTGCAGCATTCTTTTTTACCAATCATGCGAATATCAAAATTTGAATAGCCACCTGTGTAGAACAATTGACAACGTATTGACTTGCGAGTTGTGGGTTTAAATCCTGCTAGCACCTACGTTGTAAGCATTATAATACTTAAAACCGCAGTGAGACGTTTGCATCCTCCCGAACAAAACGGTCCGGCCTATGAGTCCGGTGGTGGGAGGTCGGTCTATGACCGGAAGAATGTATGTGACAGTGATGATGAAGTACCCACTGCATGCATAATAAGCAAACAGTACGACTCTTCGATTTCTCATTTGTCTAATAATTTAGTTTACATACCTCAAGTTATAAGTCAATAAAACAATAATTAACAAAGCTGACTATTCAATGGGATTCCTTCAGTCCCTATTTGCCTACTACCACCAAATTGTTGTGGTTTTAGCCATTTGCGAATTTATTGCAAAATTCAAAGCAAAATCAATGTAAGTTATACTAGAATCACGCAATACAATCATACATAAACAAGGCCATCGACCAACGGTCCTTCGGCCATAGAAAAACAATAATTAATGAAATCTTTCCTTGCAAAATAACAACAAAATAAAATAAAAACAATTATACTTATAATAATATGGTTTCCTTCAATTGGATAGAAGTTTTCGAATGTGTGAAATTAGCAGTTCTTGAGGAAGTGTAGAAATTGGGTGGAATCTTTCCATACTACAAAATTATTCCAATATCAAAGGTGGCGCTTCAGCATTCTTTTTTGTTTTTCCCACTATATAACAGCATATTTTGTGTGATAACGGTATTCAACTTTTCCAACGCCTGTTTTTAAACCGGACTGTTCGATTTTTACTCTTACGTCGTGCACATACCCGGGTTTAGTTAATATATTAAGGCTTCCTGCCATAAAAATACCAATTGGGCTTACTGCAGATGATCTACCAATGGGAAATCAAGTAAAAATTTGTTTCTAATTTGTTTAAAATTGTTGTGCAGCGCATGTACAGAGTTCAAGGTGTACCATTTGCAGGTGATTGCAAGGATGTATCAGGACCGACTGTGCTTGACAGTGGTCAAGGAATTAGAGTGTGCTTGGAGGCTGGGTGCCACCGTTCGCAACCCACATTCCCAGCTGATCGAGTAAAAATAGTAAACAAGTGCACACTGTAGATAGAAGACCTTCAGAGCGTGCAGCTGTTGTCTGAAGAGCTGCCTACGACAGGATTTCATTAGTTGTAATATGCAGCTTGTGTTGCTGTTGATTTGTTAATTTAGTAGGTAATTAAACGTTTCGCGTGGAACTGTCCCTCCTCTTTCATTGCACCGTTGATAACCTTGCCCACGCAAACACGTGTGCTGTATTTGATCGGTATATGTGTGCGTGTTGTGTGTGGTGACCGCCGACGAGAACATTTCGGCCACCCGGCCAAGTTAGGAGTTAGTTACTATTCGGCGCACAATCCGTACACACATCACGCAACAAACCGTAAACAATTTGGACACCTAAATGGATTATGTCTTGCGTATAAACACCGGCATCATCGTCGGAGTATGTACCATCGTGCGGTATGTCAAACTGTGCCTATGCTTCTACAAGCGTGCTAAACGAGTTCCTCCTGCTACCGATCCGCTACTGAACATCAGCGCCACCGCTCTCGCAGAGAAGATTCGAAACAAAGAGGTAAATAGACCGCAGAGTAAATACAAAACACAATCATAACAATACGCGTAATTTGTTTTATCTACGTTAATATCCATTTTAAGATATCTAGTTATCAACTTGTATCAACCTACATCAACCGTATAAACCTTGTCAATCCATTAATCAACGCAGTAGCTGAAGACCGCTTTCAGGATGCACTCAAAGAAGCCCAAGAAGTGGACAATCTTTTGTCTCAGGAAAACGTCGATACCGAAACGCTCAAAAGGACAAAACCACTGCTCGGGATACCGGTGACCATCAAAGAGAATCTTCAAGTTAAAGGCCTTAGCGCTACAATGTGTTGCAAATTGTACAAGAATGTTAAAGCAGATGAAGATGGCGAGGCAACACTACGATTAAGACAAGTAGGCGCTATTATCTTATTAGTCTCAACTACTCCGGAATTTTGCCTCACGATGGACACCTATAGTAAACTGTATGGAGTAACAAGAAATCCTTACAACAGTTTGAGAAGTGTGGGAGGGTCCTCTGGCGGAGAAGGTGGCCTTCTAGGAGCTGGGGCTTCATTAATTGGATTAGGGTCAGATCTGGCTGGGTCTATCAGATATCCAAGTGCTTTTAATGGAGTGTTTGGACATAAGCCGTCACACGGTACACAAGAATGATCTAAAATTATAAATTAAGAATTTTATATGCTTTTTACTATGTTAAAGGATATATCTCCACGAAAGGACATATCCCCCCATTAAATGATCCACTTTTCGCCAAGTATACGGTAGTAGGACCAATGTCTAGATTCGCAGAAGACATTCCCCTCTTAATGAAAGTTATCTGCAACAATGTGGAATCACTCCGGCTAGACGAACAAGTAACAATACAAACCATCGTTTGGCTTGTAATTTATTTTGAACTCCAATTCATCACAGGTCGATCTGTCCAAATTGAGAATTTACTACATGACCGATTGCGGGATGAACTTTGGCATAATGAAAGTCCAGTCGGAGATTAAGCGCGCAGTGCGGGATTGCGCCGAGTTGCTGCGCGATAACTGCAAGGCGACCATCATAAGCAAAACATTTCCGAAACTGGGTTACTCTACCGAGATATGCTCCACGACGGCAGCGATGATTAAATTCGACTCGCCGTTGGTGACCAAAGACGTAAGCAATTCTGTTTCAGACACAACATACTGTTGAATTCTAATGACTGGTCTAATTGGTTGTTTTTGCTTTCCAAGCGAAAATATGGAGTATGCTCGCAACTATTTTTAAATCTGTTTGGCTGTTCACATTACTCGGCGTACATTATGGTTCACGAGATTATTGACGCTGCATCCAAAAAGGCAACTAGCACGAATAAAATTGACAAATATACACACTTGCTCAATGAACTCAGGGAGGAGATGAGCAGCGAGTTGGGTGACACTGGAGTGTTTATCTACCCTGCGTTTGCAAGTACCGCGTTGAGAGAAGGAGAATTTATGTTTATGTATCCGGGAATGAGTTATTCATTTATTATAAATCTCTTAGGATTTCCAACTATTACAGTACCAGTTGGATTTGATAAAAATGGTTTACCAATTGGTGTACAGGTAATAAACTCCTCCCGCACCTCCATATACCCCAATTTATGTACTTTTGGTTAATTATAGATTGTTGCAAATACACATGAAGACCGTCTCTGCTTTGCTGTTGCTAAGGAATTGCAATCAATTTTCGGCGGATGGAAATCACCGTAATGCACGTAACACATGACCACTTTTATAATATCTTTTAAGTCTGAGATACATTTTACTTAATAGAAGGATCTGCAATGAGCAAATGTAGGTTAACATGAATGTGTTGCTATTTTTATATTACATGTTTGTGATAACACTTTATAAACCATTCAGTTTATTAGATTAATGTAAACCAATTTAGTGCAATGTGAACTTTCAGCAGATCCATCAAGAACATTGCGTTTTGCTTGGCGAATCTCCTAGTGTTGTATGTAGATCGACTGTTGAGTCTCTTATTTTGGTTAAGAAGATAGCCATCTTCTAGGCAGATAGCAAAAATTGATAATCAAATTCTTCAGTTTAGTGCTACTGAATTAGCTTCCAAAATTCAAAACAAGAAGGTATTTTATATTTAATTTCTTTATTATTTATTTCAACTTTATACATTTATAAATTTAAAATTTATTTATATATTTAAACTCTTAATTTGCTGTTGTTACTTACTTACATAATCAGTCGACATCGTTGCCACATACATCGGACGTATTCAACAAATCAATCCAATCACCAATACTATAACTGATATACGATTCATTATGATGATAGAACTTTACTATAACACTTACTGTTATTCACTAGGTAAAACGTTTTCGACATGTTGCCTTCTTCAGTACGGAAGTAATTTATGATTGTTTTCAATTTATATAGTTTTTGAGTGGAAGGTGGTCGGCTGGTTCTTCTGTCGGAAATGGGTATTTTGAGGATTATAAGATTAATCGTAAGAGTTTAAAGATTGTCAAGAAATGTGACTGCCTAAAATGTTTTACCAAGTAAATGTTATAGTAAAGTTTCGCCAGCACAAAGATGTCAAAGAAGGAACTTGAAAAATACTGACCTTCTCATTATGTACCTGCTACTATTAAGGAGAGTTGTGGTATCCAAGGTTACTTCTAGCCTTGCTTAATTAATAATAATTAATATAACTTTTTTTGATTTAGGAATGAATTATGCAGTTGGATCATTAAAACGCCGCAAAACAAAATGTGATGCAGATGGTGCCAATGTGCACAGAATAAAAAAAGCAAGTTTCATCCCTATGGCTATTACAAATACCCCAAAGTTTTGTTATTCATTGGAAACAAATAATTTACTTACAGTTGCAATAAATAACCCATATTATACTAAATATTCCGTTGGTGAATCATCTGAAGATGAAGTAAATTGTTTGTTTTCTGGAGATATTGTTGTTGGTATTGAGTTCAACTCAATTTTTTTTCAATTGAGTTGAGGTCAACTGAGATGATTAAAGTCAATTAAAATCATTTCAGGCAGCCTCAATTAACTCATGTGGTTCGATTGTCAGCATTGAAAGTGACTTCGCTGGATCTAGGTATCTCCCATGCTCATTCACGGGGTTTTGGGAACGTAAAACTTCACCTAGTAACTTCACTCTAATTGTACTCTCCCATAATAATACTTTCAAATTACAGGAATTATACCAAGATAATGCCTCAAGAGAACTCAATGGATTCAGATACCTATATGTATTTTGCAATTGGGCCAATCTGTAGATATGCTACTGATTTGAAGCCAGTTTTGAAGATAATATATGCTGAAGAAGGAGAGGTGTTATAATCAATCTGCCCCCAACTTTTTTAGCATTTTTAATATTGAGCTTTTCAGGTAAATTTAAAGCAACTCAAGGTGTTTTACACAAAAGATTATTATAATTCGTTTGCACCTGAGATCATTAAAGGCATCTCTAAAATTGTAAGAAGATTACAAAAAAAATTCGAGATGAAATCAGAACTGGTATAGTTTAAAAACATAGTAGATTCACCTGAAATAACGACAAATTTACTTATGAGACTAAAAGATAGACCTGTTTTCTTAGAGAATCCAATAAATCTAAAAAAAATGTTAAATCTTTATGTTGAATTATTTAGAAGTTTCATAAGCAGTAGCCAGTTTTCTATTCACTTGTTGGTGGTGGTGTTGATTATGAGATTTAATGGCTTTATTTCAAGATCGTTGCTTCCATACTACACAACAAAGATGGCAATTTTTCAGAATAATGTCTGAGTATATCTCTTTATATCTTTCTATACCTCACTTCCTTAATCATTTGCAGTAAAATGACTTTGAAAATAGACTTTATATAGTTGTTGCTGATGCCTTGGAAAAGAATCTTCAAAAATAAGAAATTTATTTTTGTATTTTTTATTTCTTCTATTGGAAATCAAAAAGAGAAAGTAGTATTGTGAAAATGTCAATGAACTTATTTTATGGATTTAGTGATCCGTTACAATTTGCAATTTATAATTCACAAGTAGTAAGCTAAATGCAACAAATTTATGCAATGAAAATGAGAGTGTATCTGAAATGAGCAGTTATAGTGCAATTGCGCAACTTTAGTTGATGTAATTCGAGTATTAGTTGTAATTGCAGTACAATTAATTATGTTGATACATATATGTTAGATGTGATTCAGCAAGGTAGACCACTAGCGTTGCCACAGGTAAGGAGAGAACTCCTACTACCATGAATGTAATGAGATGGCTATGAGAGTGTTACTATGACAACGAGTGTGTTGTTGTGCCTACGGATGATTAGTTAATACTACGGGTATTCATTAGAATAATACGTGTGCTGACACAGATAGCGCGTGGTCGCGTTGACAGCACTAGCCGTGTAGAGTACTTAGATTAGTGCTCGAAAGCGGCAGGGTGGTTTAGACGAGCCACTGGAGCTCTTTGGTAGCGTAGCAACCATTTAACAGAATCTAATATATATTTATTACTTTCTATTGCTTTATCTCTGATTTTATTTACGTTGCTGATATAAGTATATTATCTGGTGGAAGACCAAATCCATACGGAAATAGTCCGACTCCGTAGCTCAGTTGGTGAGACGTCTGACTGAATCAGCGGCAGTGAATCATTTAGACGAGGGACAAAGATCCAAGTCCGGCTGAAGGTATATGCTAGGAGTATAAAGTTGTATAATGAATCGAAAGACGAGTATGGTGTCTGTCATTACAGGCATGGCTAAAAGTACGCTTCAAAAATAAAATAAAAAACGTCGAAACAAGATTTTTTTTGTACTCATATGTGCAGTAATGTAATACCTTTATTTCAATCAAACAACTCCATTAGATTTTTATTTGCTTCTGTGCGTCACAGTTTATAATATATTATCACTTACATGCGTAAAATTGATTTTCATGCGCATGTTCTAACTTTAAAGACCTATATCATCTAATCTAAGTCATATCTGTAAACAAAATTTTCCAGATATACTGTGAGCAGCAAATTCAAAACCCTCATGCACAACCCTTCAATAATGTAAAGAGTATATCGTATACCCTTATGAAAGCAGTTTATTTCTTCTATGTTTTTTAATACGTTTTTGAATAAATCAATCCAAAACAACACGAATTAATAATATAATAAACCTTTTTTTTATCTCAATAGCAGTACTAACCTTGGCATATTATGCAACTATAAGTTGACTTTTTGTGATAAACCTGCAACTTATCATGGTTGTACTTGAAATATTCCTTTTTTTTTCAAATATAAAATGCTGATATTGCAACCAGTCTGCTTATAAATATAATAATTCATGTGCAAATTACACTTCAAATTATAATTGGTTTGGCGATGACGCAGGTTAATTAACTAGTTAACAATAACGCCACAAAACTTGATTCCAACTGAACTCTGCGCTGCGCTGGGAAGGTAGTAGGGATGTAATCAGAAGCAATATTAACTAAATACACATTTTATCGAGTAAATAAAATCACTCTCTATTTTGACCTCCGCAAGTACAACTAGTGTCAAACAAAAAGTGCACAATCTGAAATTAAATGATAGTTATTCACAACGCGTCTAAAGATGTTAATTTTTATCATTTCTGAAACCCACTTTGTTCGTGTACTTGATACGGAATGACTTGTTAGTCAAATTAGCTTCTAATCAAATGCAAACTGCAGCAACCGAAGACGTGTAGTGAAACTTGTATAAATAAGTAGTATTGTACAGTATACAGCTCCTGCAGTCAACATGGAAATTCTCCTAAGAGTTGCTGCATGGATATTTAATGTCCTATCATGGATATTCTATCCAATATTCTACTTGATAAGATTGAAAAAGATAGATAAAATTGGACCGATTAATAATCATATTCTTCTGTTAAGTGCAAGTGCCTTAGCTGAAAAAATTCGCAATCGAGAGGTAAATATTTAAATTACAACAGCAATTTTATGCACTGTATTCACAATTATATTATTTTGTATTAGCTTAAGAGTATTACTGTAGTAACTGCATACATAATACGCATCAAGGAAGTGAATCCACTATTAAATGCGGTAGTTGAAGACCGCTTTACGGAAGCACTAGATGAAGCCAATAACATTGATGAGTACTTATCTAAAACAGTTCACAGTAAAGAAGAACTGGCAGAGTTGAAAGCAAATAAACCTTTGCTAGGTGTTCCGGTGACAATTAAAGAATCATGTGGAGTAAAAGGTATAATATTCACAAAGATAAGCACACGTTTATCAGTTGATAAAAATACTTTATTATATTAAGGTATGTCACTATCAGTCGGGTCCTTGCCTCATGATGGCTTCCGAGCTACCACAGATGGAGCGGCTGTTTCCAGAATACGCCAGGCTGGTGGTGTAATCCTGCTAGTTTCAAACACACCGGAACTTTGTTTGTTCTGGGAGACCAATAATAAAATCACTGGAAGAACAAATAATCCCTATAATGGGCATTATAGTGCTGGGGGATCTTCAGGCGGTGAAGTACAAGAAAAATTTAGGTAATTTGTACAGTTTATTCAAGATAGGAAAATATAATATTGTAGGGTGCCCTGATTGGTGCTGGTGCTTCCATCCTTGGAATTGGATCTGATGTCGCAGGATCTCTTCGCATGCCTGCATTGTTGAATGGCGTATTTGCTCATAAGGGCTCGGCCAGTAAGTATAACACACATAAAAAAGAAACAACAAAGGAATATTATTTATATTCCACTATGACACTTTCATAAGTTTCATATCTGAAACCTGAATTCACGGTTATGGTAAATTATTTTCTCACTTTCTCAGACAGTAGAGTCTTTGAAAAAGAACAGAAAACGTATTTGAAATCACATGCAATTCTATTTCGGATGGGCATTTCACTAAAAATCAATTTTTGTTGTTAAAATCCTTTTTATTTTATTTATTTTATTTTACAAAAGAACATGTGCTTTTGAATTCCTTGTATTTTTTTTCCTATGGTCTTCTTATTTTCCCTTTTTTTCTGCAGAAAGTACTAACCCCAAATCTTCTATCCGTTGTTTTTTTCTGATGTCAATATATTCCGTAGAAATGAAGAAATAAGAAGCCAAAAGATTTGACTTTGCAATCACAAATTTGAAGCACAGGTACAAGAGTGATTATTATAATATTTTATTGTTATTATAATTTTTCCAATCCTGCGGATTACTACCACCCAATTGGGTTCATAGATTCTTTTCTAGTAAAATCAGCCTTTCAAAAGGTCCTGTTTTCCACCTCTTCAACCGAAAATTAAACCCAGGTCTTCTAGGTGAAAAACAGACGCCATACACGATTCTTCACATAATTATGTTAGAAATAATTATAATCGGAATCGATAGCAATAATTGTATATTGATAATCTACGAAATTTTTTGTACAGATATAGTTGAAATCGAAGGGCACTTTCCTGGGGATGTAGATGATACCTCTAGGTTTAATCTGGCAATTGGTCCCATAGCAAGATATGCTGAAGATTTAGTGCTTTCTTTCATGATATTAGCAAATAACCCAGAAAATGTAACACCCCTTAAACTGGAAGAACATGTAATACTTACCTTTTTCTGTTTTATACAGCTATTCACATTTCTCTTCTTAGGTTGATTTGAAAGCACTCAAGATTTATCACATGCTAGATTCTGGTCCTAGCATTGCTTACACTCCAGTTGATGCACACCTCAAGGCAGCTATAAATAAATGTGTGACACATTTGCAGTATGTTTGTGGTTGTAGTGTGGACCAGTTTAAATTTAGCATGAGTAACTCATTGGATATAACAGTGTCTATCCTCTTATATTCAGAAAAATTTCCGAATGTTTTAGGCAACCCAATCACCAAACAAGTATGACATAAAAATAGTTTTTGAAATTGAGAAGAAGTAAATGAATTTTCTTTTGTAGCAAAGTGACTGGTTGATTTTGGAATTACTAAAATATCCATTAGGTTGCTCAAAGTACTCATTTAATGGACTAGTCATTAAATTACTGCATCTAATAAAAGGGTGTGTCCTTCCACATAGAAAACAACTCTATGAAAAGGAATTAGTCGACTTGAAGAAAGAATTTAAAGTGCTATTACTTTATCTCAATTTGCAGATCTTTGATGTAATGGTTTTTATAATTTCAGAAACACTTAGGCAGTAATGGTATCTTGATCTATCCCGCATTCCCAACCAATGCCCTCCAACATAACCAATTTATTTTTAATCTGTGTGGAGTACAATACCAAAGTATATTTAATAATCTAGGATTGCCATGTACAAGTGTTCCACTTGGACTAGATGATCGAGGGATGCCAATTGGAATACAAATAATTGCAGGGCAAAATCAGGATAGGCTTTGCTTTGCTGTAGCAAAGGAATTAGAAAAAGCTTTTGGTGGGTGGCATCCTCCTTCGTAAAGGACTCACAACATGGGTATCTATGTTATAGAACTCTCAAATCATAGACTATGCGCGACCCAGTAAAATTATAATTATTTAATATTGCTATCAATTGTTTTTCAGTTAATCGCACTTAGATCATAGTTAGAATGTTACGACTCTCTACTTTTTCAAGTAACTCATGGTTGAACAGGTTGCATCATAAATATAGTCCATAATGTAGTACAAAATAATGTATGATATTGATAGAAATCTTATCAAGTACCAAAGTCGGTCGTGCAATATTGATAAATGTCAGTATCGTAAAGAAATCACGTTTGTTTGCATTAGAAAATTTAGTCAGTTGGGTGTTGGTAGTCGTGTTGTGAATATTATATTCAATAGACAATTATTATTATTAAATTCATTTAAACACTCACCAGACTTCATTGCCCATAATATGTGGATTGTATTTGATTCGATTCTACGGTGAGTTATACCTATAAGCAATTACTATGCATTAGTCGTTGTCAAAACACAATAATAACATTACCTTATCAAGTTAAATATGCGACTAGTAGCGCAAAGTACAAAATGTTAAAATATTTCTGTATCTTCCAAAATACTATTGGTTTATCAAAAATTAAAATAGCATGTCTATATATAGTTTCTTGAACAACAAAGGTTTACATTGTAATTTTACTCATAATTATTCATATAGCATATTAATAATGCTAGTGGCGTATACAGATAGTATCGTACAATGAACTGACTTTTCTAGCATAAAACAATATAGAACACTTAAAAATCATGTTGAAACAATTGAATGCTTCATTTAATCGTATATGAATCGCTTGAATATATGAATTCAGAATGTAACATCTGTTATTCGCCACTCAAACATCAATCGATTTATACCTATGTTTAGACCTCGATTCTGCAATTTAACTAGCATTTACTCATAATTTAGTTGTAGGAAGCATTGTAAATTGTAAGGCTTTGGTTCTTCTACGCTCGCGATGCCCGCGTCCTCGACATGACTTACAGTTATATTTACTGTTGAATGTTCCTAGTTTCATTCGTTTCAACTCTGGTGGGGCACGACAGCAACGTGTGGTATCACGTGTATTTATTTTAAAATATAAACTCGACGCGATCGTGCTGGTTGTGAATTCGTAAAGTGCGGCAAGACATTCGATTGAAAGTCAACATTTATTCTAAATTCGCCTTGCAAACAACTCAATGCGCTATTCTCAATCAATCGTTTTTAATCGCTTAATAAAATAAACATGAGTTGATAGACAGTGATTTTTACAAATTGACGAACAAGAGAAGTCCAGTTGGGCCCAACAAAGCAGTGGATTTGTATAACGCTTGATTGCCGTAGTTGAGTTGGGCAGTGCGGAAGAAGTTGGTTGAAGGGTATGTAGAACAAGTTTCCACATAAAGCAAACTTCAATTAAAATGAATAGAAAGCCCTTTTTCTATTCAGAGAAAGCAGAACGGACCTAAAGAAACAGGAATTCTTTTGATTTTCAGTACAGAATAAATTGCATACCAACATAAGTTGCTTTCCCCCTCTTTTTCAACATTTATCAAAATTAATTAAACTTTATTAATCAATCATTATTAATGTTTAATCGCCATTTTTAGTACAATGGAGCTGTTTGGTATCCACTGGGCTCCATTGAACGTCCCCCTCGAACGTCGCATTCAAACCTTCGCCGCGGGATGTTGGTTTTTAACAATGGCCTTTGGTGGCTTTATAGCTATCATCTTCTCAATCTACCTAGTCCTTTTCACTTCGTATTGGTGGCTTACACTCTTGTACGTCCTCTGGATGAAAACACTCGACTCTAAAGTCTGTGAGGAAGGCGGGCGTAAATCAGAATGGGTCCGTAACTGGGTATGGTGGCGTTACTTCCGTGACTACTTCCCGGTTAAACTGAACCGCGTTCCATTCATGGAGCTTGACCCAAAAAAGAATTACCTCTTCTGTGCCTTTCCGCACGGCATGCTATGCACTGGACCGTTTGTAGCGTTCGGCACTAATTACGGAGAGTTCAAGGACTACTTTCCTCACCACGAGCGTGTAGTGATGACATTGGGACAGCATTTCGAGGCGCCATTCTTCCGCGAAATGGTTTTAGGCTTAGGAGGTTGTAAGGCTTCTGCCAAAAGTATAGAACACGTGCTTATGCAGCCTTCGGGGGGAAATGTGGCTGTTTTAATGGTGGGAGGTGCAACAGAAGCATTCTACTGCAAACCTGGACAGTATAAGATTATTTATAAAAAGAGAAAAGGTTTTGTGAAATGTGCATTGAAAGCTGGAAGTCCAATAGTTCCGGTTATTTCATTCGGAGAAACTGATGTCTTTGACCAGGTGAATAACCCAGAAGGTTCATGGGTCAGATCTTTTCAGGAATGGCTTAAGAATTATATTGGCATTGCACCAGCAATTCCAGTTGGGAGAGGTTTCTTCCAATATGATTTTGGCTTGATACCGAGAAGAACACCTGTTACAACTGTTGGTAAGTAAACTAGTTACTAGTTTCCTTTAGAGTACTTTAATTTATCCGTTTTTTTTTAGTAGGACACCCAGTGGAAGTTCCCAAGATAGACAACCCAACCCAGGAACAAGTGGATGAGATCCATTCCAAGTTTAAGAAATGTTTGATTAAATTGTTTGAGGAGCAGAAGCATATTTATTTGAAGAATGCAGACAAAACAGAATTGGAGTTTTTGTAAACTGGTTGATAAGATGTAAATATTTTATTGTTATTATCATATAATCTATATTGCAGTATTTCTTCAGTTTTAAGAATGTTGTTTATGTATTGGTAACCACAAAAATCAATATTAAAATAGGGATAACCAAAGCAAACAATACAAAAAAATTCCTAATAACATTATCCTGCCATGCCCTATTCTCACAACACAACTTATATCCCATATCTGAAAAAGACACCGAATTGTACAACGGAATCCATACATTAGGCATTAATCTGAATCCAAGATTATCAAACCACTTTCTCGCTTTATACCCAACTGTATCCACCAAATTCCTCATCTCCAGATAATTATACATCGCCAGATCACAAATTGTATGGGCATCTTCCTCCCTAGTTCTTGAATAATACATCAGAGCTTCTTCCACTTTAAACCTCTCCAATGCTTCAAACAAAATCCGACAGTCTTCAAACCCAGCATTCATCCCTTGGCCATAAAAAGGTACCATTGCATGTGCAGCATCTCCTATCAATACAACCTTCCCAAAATTGTAAGGAGAGCATTTTATGGACACCAAGGGCATTGCCTTCTTTCTAAAAAAGTCCTTAGACAGTCTTTCTGTACTCGTATAGTTTAAAAAATCGGGGAACGTTTCATAGAAAAACGCTATAAGATCTTCTTTTGTTTGAAGGATTTCAAAGACAGTAAAAGGCATGAAAAGAGTCACAGTCCATGAATTGTCGTGATTGGGCAAAGCAATCATCATAAATGTCCCACGTGGCCAGATGTGCAAATGGTTTTGAGCCATTCTGGATCCCTCTTTGATGCTGATTGTCAGCTCGACGTAGCCATGTGAGGCATAAGTCTGCGAATAGTCAAACACGCACGACTTTTGTATTTCTGTGCGTATGGCGCTGAAGGCACCGTCGGCGGCTATTATTACATCGGCGGTATTTGAGACGAGTGTGTTATTTCCACTGGAACAATTGCAACAATGTAATATCTGCGCGAGAGAGATAACAAAAGACATACATGTCTAACGTAACACTTCCTACGGTAGGATTTACTTTTAGTAGTTTATGTTGGAAGAAAATAGATACATTCTCGTTGTCCAAGGCATTGATTAGCTGGATATTTAAATCTTGACGAGAGATTGAATACAAACACTAAAAACCACAAATAACGCCACGCACCAGAAACCTTGCAGATTAGAATAATTTAAAATTGTATTTTTGAAATTACCTGTTTGGAAACAGAGTCATAAGGAATAGAGATACACTTCTTGCTAGTTTTAGAATGAATATAACGTCCTATCATAGGTACAGCCGTCTTTAGAACATCGTCCTCCATATTGACCATTCGTAGGGATCTTCGCCCACGATTGGACAATGCTAGGTTAATAGATCTACCTTCGACCATGGTTACAGTGCGTGGATCTGCACGTTTTTCGTAGATGGTCACTTTGTATCCGAGTTTTACCAAGAAGTGAGCTGCGAGAGATCCAGTCTTAAATGTTTCAATTGACATAATAGTAGTGTTTCAAGTGTAGATTATATTTAAGCTTATGTTACCAGTCCACAACCAATTATAATGCAGGATTTTGGTTCGGTCATTTTGCGAAGAACACGTTTTACTGGTTTTTACTGAGTTTGTTAAAGCATTTATAGAGCCTGGAAAGGTAACTGATACCAGGAACCTTTGGTATGGTATTCATTACTAGGGCTTTGTGTCTGG
>JAODIE010000008.1:2141926-2254315 GCA_027575565.1 Diploeciton nevermanni
GCATTTATAGAGCCTGGAAAGGTAACTGATACCAGGAACCTTTGGTATGGTATTCATTACTAGGGCTTTGTGTCTGGGTTTTAATTACACTTAAGTCTGACATATAAGTCCTGCAGATTGGCATGTTCCAAATGTAGAGTGTAGAATGTCCAAAATGTATTCTTATGTATGATATTTTATTAATGCAATAAAACAAATGTTGAGTTTAAACATATAAATATCTTTATATATTATATTCTTTATTCCTTTATTTTTACTAAATAAATTTTAGTGGTTGCTGTGCATCCCTTATATCATCTGCCTTCGCAACTGCACCATGATGTTGGTCCCAAATAAGATTATGATTGTAGAATCCGGAAATGTGTGAAATTTCCTGATAGCTTGATGTTAATGTCATTATCTTGTCTTGTTTATTTAACGTTTTTATTTTTACCGCATGCGTGAAGCCCAAGAAACGCGAGCATAATCGGCGGTAGTGGTGGGCATCGAGTGGGCAAGTAGGGGGTAATGGCGCGCGCGTCGCGACGGCTCAACGCAGCTCAACAGTGGACGGCAGCATGTGGTGGTGGTTGCTGCTCGTGGCGGTGGCGACGGCCAAGCGCGGCCCGACGGGGCAGCATGATCCCGTCATTGAAGAGGTCACGGCCAAGCAACTGGAGCGCGTCCTGGCCGATAAGGATTACGTCGCAGTGTTTTGGTGTAAGTACCCAGGCTTCAACACGCGACGCGCGTGTAATCCTAGACGAGATTAGTGATACTTTTGAGTCGCTTGTTGGATGCCATATCCCGATTTGGCTCGGCGAGCAGTGATCCCGCGACGAGCACGTGCCAGTCGCGGCGGCAATTGCCACCCGCGCATCATCAACAATGTTTTCATTCCTGGCTTGGCTATAGACTAGCCCATTATGTTGCTGTAACTGAGGAGATTTCCTTGCCCAGAAGCAGGATAGTAGACACCTGTTGGGCACATTGCTTACGAGCCAGCAGACATTTTATTTTTACTATTTAGCGACTTGAAGAATGTGAACCATGTCGCGACAATCTTTATTTTTGATCTGTGGATCCAAGACACCATTATGTCTTAATAAATTTCCCAATCTGCTAATTTTAAATCCCATATTTGTATGAGTCATGAAGAGTGTCCTCTTTCTTCTTCTCAATCCTTTTGAACTATATTTACTTGTCTGTAGATGCTCGCAGTTGCACCACCTGTGACAAGGTTCTTGAAGAGCTAGAGCACATCGATGATGATACAGATGCTTTCGGCGTGGACTTTGTGAAGATCAACGATAAGCGGCTGGCGAAACAGTATGGCATCAAGAACTTTCCGGCGCTCACCTACTTCAGAGAAAAGCAACCAATCATCTATGAAGGTTTACTGTCTGTCACCCCTCCTCTCTTTCCTAATACTCAGCCTCATCATCTCATTCAGTATCTGCTATTTTTCATAGCTTCGAATAGAATTATCATGTTCCGTCCGTTTTGAACGCGCGCCAAATTTGCCCGCTTGATCTAGGATGGCTCACCTCTACTAGCCAGCGAAATTTCTGAATTAAATTCCAGCTTTTGATATTCCGTACTCGTTAGAACAACATAGGCATTAAATGGTTGCAATCACCATGAAAAATAGAATGAATTACACCGGTAGACCTATTAACTGACTTCCGCGTTCTCTTTGTGGACAACTATTGATGTAATAGAAGTATGATTAGTCAGTGTGAGTTATGTAAAAGGTAGATGAGGATAACCCGTTTTGATTCCGAATCGATCACGATTTGTACGCGGATTAATGAGGCCGCCTTTGAGCGAGAGATCGGATGCGATGTGAGCAAACTGTGAATGCCCGAGATGCACGCTAAAAATAAACGAATGCTGCCTAGCCGCTGAGAATAGTACATTTTATTGTGTTAGCTCTTGGAGCGTTGTAAAAATAGCGGAAAGAAACATAAAAGAGTAAAACAACTCGCAATTCAACTGTAGGTGTAGATAAATAGCCTACAACCATCAATCCATCTTCCATTACTCCAAATGCAACTAATATTAAAATATAGGTCATCAATGTACTTCTAGGTGACCTGATGGACGAGGAAAACGTTCTAGACTTCCTCACATCCCTCGAAGCCATGGATTTGCCTGATAGAATAGAAGAGGTGAACTCTAGGATTCTTGAGAAGATTGTCGAAGACACAGATTATGTTGCTGTGTTATTCTGTAAGTCCCCATCTGTCCATGCTATACAAGACCCAATATACAAAGCCCACAAAGTGATAAACGCTTCTCTATGTTTTGACTAACTAAATACAACAATATTTGCAAACACAGAAACAAGCCGTGTGTTGTGCCAATGTTTCAGGTCCGGATTCGGAAACTTGTTCCAAAGGGGGCGTAAGTAAGTAGCTGCCACGCTGGGCTAGAAATTTTTATTCTAATCGATTCCCACGCATGCAATACACAAACCTTACACCTTACACTTGATACTCGTACCACTATATCTGAAATGCCCCTCACTTGATGATTTCTTGATGCCCACAATACGTATTCATTCAAGTAGTAATCTAGTTGCCTGGAATTTATGTCTTGAGCTCAGAATTTTCTATGCACGGTATTCTTGATCGCATGTTATCTTGCCCCATTTCAGCAATTGCTTCAGGCCAGGTGCGTAAATCGCCTCATCTTCAAGCTAATAGGATTGTTTGTGTTTAGATAAGCCAGAGTGCAAAAAGTGCTCCAAAGTATTGCAAGAACTGGAGAATATTGACGATGAAGCTGACCAACTTGGGATCGGATTTGTCAAGATCAATGATGAAGATTTGGCTGAGGAGTACAACTTAGGATCCCTTCCTGCTCTTGTTTACTATAGACATCAAACACCAATTATATTTGAAGGTCTGCTCCTAATTTCTAACTTCCAAGAGTCCTTACCAATCACATGTATTGTTTAGGTGAATTAACTCGAGAGGAAGATGTCTTAGAATGGTTGGTTACACAGAAAAGCACTGGAGATGACGAGGATATAATTGAAGATGTCACCAGCAAAACCCTTTCTACCCTAGTAAACAGTGTTGATAACCTAGTTGTTCTATTCTGTAATTATTCTCCCCAATAGGGTACATTAAACAGTATTTTATTATCTATCAAATTGTAGATGACCATGGAAATGAAAACTCAATGCAAGTCCTTGAAGAACTAGAAAAAATCGACGATGATTGCGATAAACATGGAATCCAATTTGTAAAGATTGATGATGATGGCGTTGCTGATGAGTATGGCATTGACGACCTCCCAGCTGTGGTCTACTTCGAAAAAGGCATTCCAAATGTTTACGACGGCGATCTCGAGCACGAGGAAGAGTTTTTCGAATGGTTGGTGCAGCAGCTCGAGAAGGACGAAATCGAGGATGTTACCGATGAAATGCTTGATAAACTAATCAATGATGGCAAGAGTGTTGCCGTTTTGTTCTGTAAGCAGCCAAATTATTTACAAAGCCCACCGTCATATGTTTATTCTATGAATAATAATATCCTGTATCTATTGTAGACGATGATGACGATAAGAAATCCCAACGTGTTCTTAATGAACTAGAAAATATTGATGACGAATGTGACAAATTAGGCATTGTCTTCGTCAAGATTGATAACGAGGCTGAAGCCATGGAATATGGCATTGAAAAGATTCCTTCTTTAGTGTATTTTGAGAAAGGCATCCCGGCCCTCTATGAAGGCAATCTCGAGGAGGAAGAAAAGGTCCTAAAGTGGTTCGAACACCAAGCCAAGAGTGATGAGATTGAAGATATTAACGATGAGATGTTGGAAATTATCTTAGACAAAGTTCAACATGTTGCTGTACTTTTCTGTAAAGTATTCTGCAATAAATTCATGTCACATATCTCATGATTGTATTTTTTTTTAGATGACAAGGACCAGAAAAAAAGCCAAAAGATCATCTCCGAATTAGAAAACATTGATGACGAATGTGACCAAAACGATATTGCTTTCGTCAAGATCGACGATGATGAAGAAGCTAAAGAATATGGCATTGATGACATTCCTTCTTTAGTATTCTTTGAAAAGAAGATTCCACATGTATATGAAGGTGATCTTCTCAATGAGGATGCTTTGTTAGGTTGGTTGCTCCACCAAAAAAGACATGCTGAAATTCCCGATATTACTGATGAAATGTTGGAACGTTTGATTGAAAACACACCGTATTTAGCAGTTTTATTTTGTAAGCTTACAATTCTAAGTTGTTCTAGGATCACAAACTTTAGAAACTGTTGTTGTAGATGACAAAGACGATAAACAAGACATACGCGTCCTCAACGAAATAGAAAACATTGATGACGAATTAGAAAAAGAAGGGATTGTCATCGTCCGTATTGATAACAATGCTGAAGCCAAAGAATACGGTATTGATCATCTTCCTACTCTTCTTTACTTCGAAAACAAGATACCATCAATGTATGAAGGTGACCTCATGAATGAAGATGAAGTATTTCAATGGTTGATTGAACAGAAATCCTCTGCTACTATCGAAGAAGTCACTGACGAGATCCTTCAAGATTTAATCGAAGAACATGAATATGTTGTTGTGTATTTCAGCGGCAAATGTGAAGAAGACGAAGAATGTAATGATATCCTAGAAGAGTTGGAAAATATCGATGACGAATTGGATGAAACTGGTATCATTTTTGTAACTACAGAAGACACTTCTTTAGCGAAGAAACACGGTATTAAAGGATATCCCAAGTTGGTCTTCTTCAGAAACAAAGAACCTTTGTTGTATACTGGGGATATCGAAGATGAGGATGAAGTATTAGCTTGGTTGACTGATGAAGATACATTGGAGATTCCGGACAGAATTGAGGAAGTCAACGAAAAAATGCTGGACGACATCTTGACAAAGAATGAACATGTAGTTGTCTTTTTCTGTAAGTAATACTTTATTCCAGAATTTACAAATATGTACATTGTAATTTCTTGTGTTGCAGATAAAGAAGGTGACAAAAAATCACAGAAAATCCTCCAAGAACTAGAAAACATTGATGATGAATGCGAAGAGAAAGACATCAGTTTTGTGAAGACCTCCGATGATGGTATTGATAAAGAATACGATCTTGCTACGCTTCCAGCTCTAGTATTCTACCGACATAGATTCAGAGAGATCTACACTGGTGACTTAATGCACGAGGAGGAGATCCTCGAATGGGTTTTGGATTTGCACGAGTCTGCTCCCGATGTGATTGAGAATGTTGACAGGAAGACATTGCAGGTACCATCATTTGTCGCACAAAATTAGTACAAATCTTTATCACCAAATTCTGTATTTTCAGGTTCTCATCAATGATGTTGAACATCTCGCCGTATTCTTCTACTCTGATAATTGTGACAAGTGCAGTGATGTTTTAGAAGAGCTGGAAACCATCGATGATGATGCTGACAAGCATGGCATCCAATTCGTCAAGTCAAAGGATCATAAGCTAGCTTCGGAGATCGGCATCTTCAGCTTCCCGGCGCTGGTATACTATGAGACTGGTGTGCCAATCATGTTTGACGGTAAGAGCTACCTGGCTTCAATTTACCCCACTCTAACTTGAGTCTTTGCTGCATTGCAACATTGGTGGAATAATCGGAGACTGTGTCTATTGTTTTAAGGCAACCTTAAAAAAGAGAAGAAAGTACTGGAATGGCTAGTTGAACAAAAAAGTAAGATTTCGTTATGTTAAGTATATGTACAGAAATGTATTTGCGATGTGCGTGTCGAAATTCAAAATTTTTCTGTGACGTGAAGAATAGTGGATGCTGTTGGGCGTCAATTGTTTCGGAAGCTCTTTTTGTTGTGCGCGGGTGTGTGATTTGCATGAGCGTTGCATGTTGCTATGATGTCTGTAGGTGACGATAGCGAGGATGATGAAGATAATGACGACGATGATGATGACGAAGATGACGACGATGATGATGACGATGATGATGACGAAGATGACGACGATGATGATGACGACAATGATGATGATAATGACATAGCAAGTAAAATATTGCACGGCTCAAAAAAATCCTCAGGTAATCGTCGATAGTAGACCTTTGGAGTAACCACCAAGCAGACCTACGGGACCAATAAGCGTCCTCTCTCAAAAATGCATGTCTTCCCTAGCGCGCTGCATGCAGGGCATAGTGTCAGACTCACTCCTCTTGTACCGTATCTATCTCTCTTTCACTCTCTATCTCAATCTAATCACTAACCGCTACTTTTCCACCCCGTGTTTTGCTAATCCAACAAACCAAAACACAGCACGAGTGATATCTGACATTGTGTTTCCTGCTGCAGGCGATGGCTGTTTCTACGTCGGACTTGGCGGCCGGAAAGAACTCCCGAAAGCAGCCAGCCTTGATCCATACCAATGCTGTCCAAGCAAGCCAGCCCGCAACAGCAAACTCGCACGGGTTCAACCATCTGCAAAGCCTGCCCCAGCCCGCCATCGCAATGAACTCGCCAAGACCGAGAAGAAGGGCAGCAAAGGAGCCAAAGGCTGGACCGGTAAATATATGTGGTGGTGGTAGAATGTGCACACTCTAATCAAGCGAATGTTACATGATGATGATGATGATGAAGCCAAGTGAAGCATTTCTCTCATTCACTCTGTCTCTCTGGACTGTAGGCCAACATAACTGCATTCTTTAGGTATCCATTTCGACAGGGACGGACTGAACGTAAATAACTATTAGTCCCACGCACAAGTTCTCCTTGATTGACAAATAATCTATCCCTTTCTTGCCCTTTTCTGTAGCATTGAGTAGCTAAGTAGTAGTGCTTCAGTTCGCCCCTGGTTTGCTCATGCACCACTTTCGCTCACGCTTGCTTTCATTTTCGTTGATTAATAGATTTAATGAGTGGACACACTTTTTTGTTTGTTTTTCATTTCGGTATAAGAGACTAAATTGTTGATACAATCAATTGTTGTTGGTATTGTTGTTACAATAATGTGTAGTGGCCTCGATAAGCTCGTTTGCAATTGCAACAGTGGGATGATTCTATACCTGCCAAACTGCTCTACGTGTTCTAGTTCATGATCATTCTTCCCTAAGATTCCAATTGCATTCGAGGTATATTGTTATATATATATATATATATATAAATCGCTGAACAACGTCAATTCAAGCACAATCGTTGTACACTATTGTTATCCAAATAAAATCTTTGATTTTCTATTTACGTTAATGATGAAATTGTTTATCTGGCCATTCCATGTCTTTCTGTGTCTCGCCGCACGCGGCAATCAATGTTGTAATGCGCGCTCTTTCTTTGTGTACTCGCTGCCGCCTTAACTTTTCACTCTTAGGTAATTTGTTGGACGAAAACGAGGTGTTGGACTGGATGATGGATCAAAAGAATGATGAAAGCATCCAGCAGATAAACAGAGACCAACTGTTCAAGTATATTGAGACCAAAGAGTTCCTTGCTGTTATATTCTGCAAGTTTTCACTTCCTACCAACTTTAAGCTTCTTAATAACGAAATAATAATAATTACAGATAATGAGGAAGATCCAGACAATCCGAGAATTCTTCGGCATATTGAATTGATCGATGATGAAGCTGCAGAATATGGTATTAAAATCGTCAAGAATAGCGATTCGTTGATGGCAAAAAAATACGGCTTCAGAAACCCACCAGGTATTAGTTATTTCAGAAAAGGAAAGCTTATCAACTACGACGGAGATATAGATGACGAAGAGGAGCTACTAGATTGGCTTACCGACCCCGAAAATATGGAACTAACAGATCACATTGAAAAAGTCAACAGGAAGATGTTTGAGAAAATTAAGAAGAGTTCTGATTATGTTGCAGTCTTCCTATGTAAGATCACCCCCACTTCCTAGTCATGACCGTTATCTTGTAATTGTTTTAGACAGCGCCGACTGCAAACAATGCCCCAGGGTTTTGCTCGAAGTTGAACACATTGACGATGAAGCAGATTCAGCTGGAATCAACTTCGTAAAGATTGACGACAAGGAATTAGCAAAACAATACGGAGTCTTCGCACTACCAGCCATTTTGTTTTTCAAAACTGGATCGAAGGAACCTATTATCTACGCTGGAGATTTGTATGATGAGCAACAGATTCTCCAATGGCTAATGACTCAACAGGATCCAGCAGGGGATGTCATTGAAGCAACTGGAGGGAATGATCTGATTGGGATGATCGAGGAAGAGGAAGCTTTAGCTGTTTATTTCTGTAAGTAGAAATAGGATCATATAATGTAATATTAAGCGCAGGTTGACTGTCAGAAGTCAGTATACAAGCCGTCCCTACCATAAAAATTTATATTCCATACAGGGAACAAGACGCTGTGCGATCTGTGCAGCGCTGCCCAGGAAAACGCCAAAAAGAGCCATAAACACAAGGCAAACGCCGAAGACGCTGACACAGCAGTGAACGGTGATGATCATGATAGTTTCTATGAAATTGGCTTTCCTTTTCTACCCAAATATTTATGTAGATTTTTGCCATTTTTTGATTGAAAATTGCCTGCAGGTTTCTTTGATTGAGAGTAGTTTTGTGCCCATTGATACAACATACACGAACACACGCATTTTGCACGGAGCGTATTCATAGCTTCTCATTCCCTCAGTTGACTCAGATGGTACCCTTAAAGCTAAACAACCTAAATCATATATTCCTTCCATGTTGTAGACTCGGAAGAATGTGAGCAATGTACTAAAATCCTAGAAGAACTGGAGAATATCGATGATGATTGTGAGCGCCATGGTATCACATTTGTCAAGACCCATGATACCAAAGTAGCAGAGAGATTCGGAGCTTCTGAATTCCCAGTCTTAATGTATTTCGAAAAAGGCACAGGTGGTATCTTCGATGGGGATATCGTGGAAGAAGAAGAAGTTCTACAATGGTTGATCCAACAACGTACTGAAGACAGAATCGAACTCATTACTAGGATAATGCTGGAGAGAATGGTAGAAGATACGCAGTATCTCGCTGTTTACTTCTATAAACAAAACTGCCATATTTGTGAAGAGATCCTCGAAGATCTAGAAAATGTAGATGATGAAATTGATGTCTATGGTATCCATCTTGTAAAGATCCAAGACCCTCCCTTGGCAAAACGCTACAGTATCAAGACATTTCCAGCATTGGTCTACTTCAGAAACGGAAATCCTTTGCTCTTCGAGGGAGATCTTCAGAATGAGCAATCGGTATTAGAGTGGTTGATTGATGATGACAACCGGGAGTTGGCTGATGAAATAGAAGCTGTCAATGAAAAAATGTTGGGAAGGTTGTTGAGTGAATCACCATTCCTTGCTGTGTTCTTTTGTAAGTAGAGGTAGTATTTTAAATGGAAAAGTTATTTAGAAAAGCGTTTTTATTGTAGATGATGAAGACTGCCCAGAATGCGATGAAATTCTAGAACAACTGGAGGAGATAGATGGGGAAGCGGACCTTTTTGGAATTGATTTTGTAAAGGTTTGCAGTGCTGACGCTGCCGCTGAGCAAGGTCTTCACAATCTCCCTGCTTTGATGTACTTCCGAAAGAAAACTCCAATGGTCTACGATGGCGATTTAACAGCTGGAGATAGAGTACTAGATTGGTTGACTTCCCAGGATGTCTTCGAGATTAAGAATGAGATTGAAGAAGTCAACAAAAAGATGCTGGAGAAATTACTGGAGGAGAATGAGTTTGTTACCGTATTTTTCTGTACGTACATTGATATTATCTCAGATTTGCAGTTGGTATTGTACATTGTATGCCTCATTTCAGATGAGATCCATTCAGAAGAAAGTAAGCACATCCTCGAAAAGCTGGAAAACATCGACAGTGAGACCGACAATTTCGACATCACTTTTGTCAAGATGGCAGATGCCCGTTATGCACGCAAATGGGGCGTTACTCATCTACCCTCAATTGTTTACTTCCGCCGCCGTTTTCCTAGCATATTCCGCGGAGACCTTAAATCCGAACACGACGTCTTGGAGTGGCTGCGAAGGAACAGATTCCGCCAGCCAGAGCTCAACATCTTCATGTACGCCCTGCTGGCGATCGGCGTCGCCTTCATCACATACACTGCATTCCTGCTGCAGTGCTTTAAGGCGCAACCGCCGCCACCTGCGCAACACCCGAAGCAAACGTAGACGCCATCCTGCGGTATCCATCCTGTGAGCGTGTGGCTTTGGTTTGCGTAGGTGTGTGGTTTGTGCGTGACTGTGATTGAAATCTCTCGATCAGTTTGTTTTCTTCGTACGACTGTTCTACGATAGACCATACCATTTAGGACGGGAGGAATAATAATGTAGCAACTACCACCATACAGTAACAAGGCAAGATGAAGGCAAAGGAAGGTACAGATTGTAAATAGAAAGAGCAATGTCGTGTAAATATATATGAACCATATCCATTTGTTTATTCCTGCCAACATTCGGGCTCGATTCAGAACCGATGAGAAGTATTTCCGTTAGGTCAATATGTACTATTTGTCTTCGTTTAATGTTATATGATGTAACTAATAAAAGTTAATTGTTTATGGAAATTGATCAAAAATCAATTCGACAGATGGACACAGTTCAGGATTGTGGCCCTCTAAAAAGTCAATTATCAGTGAAGAAAACTTCCCGCAGATGCGGAAAAGCATTCTTCAAAGTTTTAGACTCTTTAGCGGGATTAACGGGATAGGTGTATTGTAAACTATGTTTTATAAGTTGCCTATCTATAAGAGTCCAATTTGAAATTCAAACAGACTTTCAGCTAATTTCCCATTGCATTGTTTAACAACCGATGCTGGTGCCGGTCGTAGAGCTCCGATGTTTCCCGAACCCACCTGAATACACCTAATGCACGAGCGCGAGAGTTAAAAACTCAGGTGTTGTTTCGTCGTTCGCCTCTGCTACGTGTCTCGTGCGGAGCGTTCGCGTCCGTGTGTGCTCCGCGTCGCTTCCAAGAAAGGCCGGTGCAGCAGGTGTGTGATTCAACCTCCATCGATCATCGCCAACTGCTCCAGCAACAGAAGGAGTGCGCCTTGACCGCACAACGGAAGGTAACCACATTAACAACTTGCTTTATTTCCGCACACTATCACCCGAATGCACGCTTTATGCGATTAGCCGGTATCGTCGAGTGGAAATCGACCTTTCGCCGGTATTTGACATTTAGCAGAAATACTGAAAAAGGCAGAACGGCGGAGAAAGGGCGCAGTCCTGCCGGTGCAACATTGTTTTGTGTTTTGCATTGTGTGTAATAAACCGAAGATCCTGATTATTTGCATGACTTTCGAGTAGGTACCATCAACAGAATAACCGGAAGTACTAGCTGTACTTTTTGATAGATATTTTCAAAAGTCAGAGAACTGGATTTAGGACCTCTCATTGAAATATAATACTTATCAGGTATTGAAGAAAATATCGTATCTGATATTTGTTGTTGATAACAACCCATATCGATTAATGTCGATAGAAACTCAATAAAATTGTAATCCTCTTAATAATCCCATTTATTAAACACCCATTTACCATATAGCAGTAGTATTTTTATACCAAGAAAGTACAAAATGAAAGCTAATTGTAACAATTACTCTTTACATTGTGCCTCGCAAGCACGAACCCGAAACAATATACGCGCAATAAAAGCTATGCTAGAAAGCGCTGACAAACGCAAAGCCAGAGCCGGTAGGTAATGAGCGTGAAACCCATGAAGGCAAGTCCAATTATTCACACGGAGGGAGACAAACAATTGCAGTGCAGGCTCAACAAGCATCAAGTACCAAAGGTAGTTACAATGTAATACTAACTAATCCATCTGACAGAGAAATATTTATGAAAATAAAGTACATCTTTCGCCATTTCATTATCTCCTTTCGGGACACGGTTCACTGATCTCAGTCTTCTTTCTTTCTTTGGAGAAGAGGACGAGTTTGAAGAAGATCGGTCAGCATACTGTACATTCAACTAGTTGCACTATAACAATTTCTTTGTTTTTTTGCTACTGTACTTTCTTTTGTGGCCATGGCCAATCAGCAGTTCTGCACCAAAACCTTCCATCACGTGAGAACAAAGACATATTTAGTGCACGCAAAGCATGCTGCAAGCATCATACTAGACCTTGTTTCTTTATTATATATTTATGTGACTGGCAACACAAAATTGGTCACCAAGGTTGCGCGTGCACAGTACAACATACACTATGTCCTAATATTTGCAATCCATAGGAAATACTTTCATTAATCACTGTAAAATGAGGTTTCATTTGAAGTACGGGGGGTGCTTGGTATTTAACACGTAGTTTTGTAAGCGAAGGAGCTCAAGGATGATGATAAGCTCTAAGGTGTTATCAAAATGGATGACAGGCACTCAAACGGTAGATTAGTCAAACACCCGTTTACGATGATAACGAATTACTAAACCGATTTGTAATTCAAGCGGGATATTTTTAGTTGCCTCCAGAGTGGAGGTATTTTCCGGTCGGTAGCCAGAAGTTGATCAAGTGAACAACAATTCTTAATACACTAGTGCAAATCAGTTACTCTCTACCTCTAGATGTATACGTACGCACCATATGTGCTGTAATCGACAATTACGAGTACGAACGCCGCTAATGACACATACGGCGAAGTTATGGTACAACATATTGTTGATGTTTAACTGTACTAGCTGCTCGCAGCTGTGCGAGTTTAAAAACCATCGGATATTGAACTATTCGAATTCTGATGGTTGAAAGAATTAAAATGCAAATGCTCTCCACTGCAATTACATGTTTAAATCATAACTATATATTATGTAAAGTAAGAAAAGGGAAGGTAATCTAAATATACAACTCTGTGCCAACAGTAAACTATTGATTTCACACGGTCTTTAGATTGCAACCTCAATGAGAACTGTGTCTGTCTAATGCCCACTTCCAGAATGGATCCCGTCTGGGTACGAGACCATGATGAGGGTTTCATCCTCGGCAATGTCACCGAATGGTTCTCCGATGGTGCGGAAGTGGTCCCATTCGAACGCAAGCACCCTAAACGCATCGCCGGCTTTGCTGACATCTACCAAGCTGGTGACCACTCTAAGCAGCATGATGACAACTGCGAAATGATGTTCCTCAACGAAGCCTCATTGTTGAACAATATTAAAAAGTGTTATTACAGTAATAAAATCTACGTTAGTATCATTTCCTACATTTTAAAGACAAGCTTGTTTATGTTATGTTGTTCCCACAGACTTTTGTTGCGAATATTCTTATCGCGGTCAATCCGTACAAAGAAATATCTGACCTGTACACCTCCCAGACCATTAAGAAGTATCAAGGGAAGTCTTTGGGTGAAATGCCGCCTCATGTTTTCGCCATTGCGGATAAAGCCCTCAGAGACATGAGAGTTATCAAGAAATCACAGTCTATTATAGTATCTGGAGAGTCAGGCGCTGGTAAAACAGAGTCCACTAAGCATCTCCTGAGGTATTTGTGCGAAAGTTGGGGGTCTAAAGCTGGACCTATTGAGCAGAAGATTCTGGATGCTAATCCAGTACTTGAAGCATTTGGTAATGCCAAGACCACGAGGAATAATAACAGTTCCAGATTTGGTAAGTTTATTGAGGTGCATTTTGATAAAAACTTCCAAGTCGTTGGAGGTCATATCTCTCACTATTTGCTGGAGAAGAGCAGAATTTGTAGTCCAGCTGGTGAAGAGAGGAGTTATCATGTGTTCTATAGACTAATGGCTGGTGCACCTGAAAGTCTAAGGCAATCCTTGGAACTTACACAACCAGAGAACTTTAATGTAAGTAAGCTCCATTGAGGAACTATCTGTTTTAATAATAAAATTTCAGTATCTTCGCAATGGATGTACCCAGTACTTCTCAACCTCTACCACTGAAAAGAAACTGGGAGCTAATCAGAAAAGCCGTCTACATATCAGCAAGGGACCACTGAATGACTCCCTATTAAATGATTACGAAGACTTTCAACGTCTGCATGATGCCCTTGGGCGGATTGGGTTAAGCGATGCTGAACGTGCGCAAATCTATTCGATTGTCGCGGCTGTCCTACATTTAGGCAACGTAGAGTTTGAGGATGACCCAGAGGACACACGAGGTGGGTGCAGTATTACTGCCAACAGCGAGAAATCATTACACACTGCGTCTAAGCTGTTAGGGATCGATGGCAGCGAATTGAAGCAAGCTTTAGTATCACGTGTGATGCAAAGTGCAAGAGGGGGATTTAAAGGAACAGTGATAATGTAAGCCAGAAATAAACATGGCCTATTTAGGTGACATTGTTACGTATTGATTTGTAGGGTCCCTCTGAAGATACACGAAGCGAGGAGTGCAAGAGATGCTTTGGCGAAAGCACTGTACAGCAAACTATTCGATCATATTGTCCTGCGGATTAATGAAAGTATTCCCTTCCAGGCTTCCAGTTACTATGTTGGTGTTTTGGATATAGCTGGCTTTGGTACGATCTCTAAACCTTTTTACAAATCTATCAATAGTTCCAATCGATTTTTTCTTGTAGAATTCTTCACAGTCAATAGTTTTGAACAGTTCTGCATCAACTACTGCAATGAAAAACTACAAGAATTCTTCAACGAGACTATCCTCAAATTTGAACAGCAGCTTTATAAACGTGAAGGCCTCAACGTTCCAGAGATCAAATTTGTAGACAATCAAGATTGTATTGATATTATCGAGACGAAGAACAAGGGTATCTTCAATCTGTTGGATGAAGAATCTAAACTGCCGAAACCTGTGTTTACTCATTTTACTTCCGAAGTACATGCACAGTGGCCTAGTCATTTCCGGTTGGCTTTACCCAGATCATCCCGGCTGAAAGCCCATAGGAATATCAGGGATGACGAAGGTTTTGTTATCAGGCACTTTGCTGGGGCTGTTTGCTACCAAACGGTATAGAAAATTGATGTATTCATATTCGGAATGGTGTTGATGTAGAAATTTTCAGAACCATTTTATTGAGAAGAACAACGATGCACTCCATGCTTCCCTTGAGGGTATCGTCCAAGAAAGTTCGAATAAGTTCATCCAGAGTTTATTCGCCAACGCAGAGTCCCAGAAAGGAAAGTTGAGCTTTATCAGTGTTGGAAGTAAATTCAAGACGCAGTTGGCCGAGTTGATGGAGAAATTAAGAAATAATGTATGCAATGGTTTCTTAATCGGATATTGCTTAATGTTTATATTTTATAGGGAACCAACTTCATTCGTTGTATCAAACCCAATTCTAAAATGGTTGACCAACAATTTGATGGTCCTTTGAGTCTGATGCAGTTAAAATGTTCTGGAATGACAAGCGTCCTCCAGTTGATGGAACATGGCTATCCTAGTAGAACACCCTTCAATGATTTGTATTCAATGTATGCTAGTTTTCTTCCCAAGGAGTTGAAAGCACTGCCGCCAAAAATATTCTGCGAGGTAAATGCAACTACAAGATTATAACTTTTTGTAGTAAATTTCATGGGTTTTTTATAGGCAATGTTGCACAGCTTGAATCTACAAGAAAGAGACTACAAATTCGGCGTAACTAGAGTCTTCTTCCGGCCTGGAAAATTCTCAGAATTCGACAAGATCATGCGCAGTGACCCTGAGAATCTAAAGGCTATCATTGCCAAGGTCAAGAAGTGGCTGATTAGATCAAGATGGATCAAATCGCAATTTGCTGCTCTGACCGTGATTAAACGTAAATTTCTCTATTATAAAATCAACAAAACATTAATTTAGTGCTTCTTTCTTTGTTTTTTTTTTTAAGTGAAGAACAAAATTCTCTACAGACGCCACGCATTAATCACCATCCAAAAAACCGTCCGTGGATACCTTGTGAAAAAGAAACACCAACCCAGAATCAAAGCACTGCGTAACATGAATGGTCTAGATGCAAGAGTCAAACAACTAGAGTCAGTCACAGCTCAGTTGAAGGATAAAGAAAGTAGTCTTAAAGAGATTGCTTTCTTGAAAGCGGAAATCAAAGCCAGCATTGAGAAAATTCGCAAGGACATCAACTCTGCTTCTTACGCAGAAATAACTTATAATTTGATAGTGGGAAAAGTCAATAAGCAGATGGCACTATTACAGAAGAAGGTTCAAGAGCAGAAAAATGCAGAGGAACAAGAACGACTGAGGAAAATTCAAGAAGGTCTTGAGAGGGAGAAGAGAAAGAAAGAAAAAGAAGAGAGGAAGCTACGTGAAGAAGAAGAAAATCGTAAGAAGAAGCAAGAGATAGAGGCTAAGAGGAAGAAGGAGGAGGATGAACGTCGTATGCAAGAGGAAATGGATCGCAAAGCAGCAATGGCCCTCCAAGCCCAACAGGAAACTGAAGATAGGAAATATCAAGAGCAACTTGAGCAAGAACGTCAGGATCACGAGCTAGCTCTGAGATTGGCCCAGGAAAACAATGAGAATTTAGAAGATAGTCCTCCACTTTCGCGCAAGTATGTAAATTATAGAAAATTTATTTCTATTCCTGTATATAAATACCAAAATGTACAAATTGTGGTGGCAGTGAATTTCTTAAATTTCTCTTTCTCATCACAGCGGCGCAGTGGATCCCAACCGGAATATACATAAGCTCGTCAGGTACAATTAACGCAATTGTTTTTTTTCCTTTTGTAAGATTAACTGATTGATAACCACCGCATCCAGGACATATCCACTACTAACCAGTTAACCACTATGTTCTGTAGACACCGCACGCAGACAAACACAAATTCTGAATACCTCCATCAAAATCAGCAAAACCGCGATTTCAACGTAGTAATCTTAATTTTCTAAACAGATGCGAGGCTGTGAGAAACCAACAGAATGCACTGAGCAAATCCAAACATGATCTATCTCGATGGAAGTACTCCGAGCTTCGTGATGCAATCAACACATCTTGTGATATTGAGCTTTTAGAGGTACCCAATCTACAATTCTAATTCTTGATATTAACACATTGTTTCTGGGTTGCTTTCAGGCATGTAGACATGAATTTCATCGTCGTTTGAAGGTCTACCACGCATGGAAAGCAAAGAAGAACAAGAAGTCGATCATGGACGAGAATGACAGAGCTCCCAGGTCTGTCCTAGAAGCGGCAGAGAAATTACCCCGCGGCCCAATCAAAAGCATAGCCAATGAGAATTGTCAGAGGTATTTTAAGATTCCCTTCACGCGTCCTGCGACAATCCAAGCTGATCAGCAGCAGGAAGGTAAAAAGGGTTGGTGGTATGCCCATTTTGATGGGGAGTTTGTAGCGCGGCAAATGGAGCTGCATGCTGAGAAAACTGCAGTGCTTTTGGTAGCTGGTAAAGATGACATGCAAATGTGTGAGTTGTCTTTGACTGAAACTGGGCTTACAAGAAGGAGAGGTGCTGAGATTCTGGAGAATGAGTTCAACAGGGAATGGACCAAACATGGTGGTGAGAATTATGTGCGTCCAGCTGACAGAAAGCAATAGATTTATCCATGTAAAGCATTGAGGCAATTATTATATAGCAGTGCTATATATTTATTTTTCATAATTTATATTATTCTATTACTTAAGAAGGGTATATTAATAAAGATAGTTGTTGCAATGTTATTGTTCATTGGAACCTTTGAATATCCCGCACAATTAGTTTCGGAAGTTGCCTATAGCCAAGCTCACTAGTTCAATTCACCTCGTCCTCCTAGCTTTCGGCCAGTCGCCGACAACCGTTTATTGCGCTTTGTTGTTTGCCTGGTGTTGTTTGTTACCTGTCACGAGTTGTCTTTTTAGGATCATCTATTCAAAAAAAAAAGCATCCAAACTCATTACGTGAATGTTCGGAAAATGTATCTCTCGTCGTTGGTCAAGAGCCGAGCCCTACTGACTCGAATCTGCGCCTTATCTCTTCAAAATTTACGACTACCGGGACGTAATGTGCCCATAACCACACATTCTAGAAAATTTCAGTCGGTTTCTCGAACTACGCTGATAACAGCTGAAAATCTGAAACCCGCGACTCGAAGGACTGCCAGATTTTTCGAAAGCCATTTAAACAAAACTGCCTACATTACTGCAAGGTATTTTAGTGCAAAGACTACTGATGATGGAGATAAAGGCAATGAAGAGTCTTTCACTCCGCAACTACCAGCAACAGTTGCTGTGCCTGAAGTATGGCCCCATGTACCAGTTATTGCTATCAGTAGGAATATAGTCTTCCCTAGGTTTATAAAATTAATTGAGGTAGGTGCCTGAACCTGGGTTTAGTTTGCTGGTTAATAAGGCTTTCTTCTCAGGTGACAAATCCAGCACTAATGGAGTTAATCAGAAGAAAGGTAAAATTAAATCAACCTTACTGTGGAATATTCCTCAAGAAAAGTGAAGAAAACGACGTTGAAGTAGTCAAGGACATTAATGATGTCTACAATGTTGGTATCTTTGCTCAAATTCATGAGATGCAAGACTTGGGAGACAAGCTCAGATTAGTTGTCATGGCACATAGAAGAATCAAAATTACAGGACAGATTCTAGACAACCCTGATGAAGCCATGCCAAAAGGTAATCCTACTTGGTTGTATTTTGATCCTTTGCCAATTATATTATTTATTGCTAGAGATGAAACTACAATTTCCGCTTTTTAAAACATCCATGAACGTTATTGTAGATGAGGATGCTAGAAAGCGGAAAGGTCGCAATAATAATCGGTTCAAGAAATCCGCTGATACCAAACCACTGCAATCAGGAGCAGCAGTACCGCCTCCAAGTACTGATCGCTCCAAGGAACCTCTACTGATGGTGGAGGTCGAGAATGTGGTGCATAACAAATTCAGACAGACTGAAGAAGTCAAGGCATTGACACAGGAGGTCATCAAGACAATCAGGGATATCATCAGCCTGAACCCGTTGTATCGCGACAGCTTGCAGCAAATGATGCACCAGGGTCAGCGGGTCGTGGATAATCCTGTTTATTTGAGTGATCTGGGAGCGGCGTTGACTGCAGCTGAGGCGAAGGAATTGCAGGAGGTTCTTGAGGAAGTCGATGTATGTTGTTTTTTTTTTATTGTTTTTTTTTTGTTTTGGTGCCTTATAATTTTTTGATCTTATTGATTTCATTACAGATACCAAAAAGATTAATGCTTTCCTTGTCATTACTTAAGAAAGAGTATGAGTTGTCAAAATTACAGCAGAAAATTGGGAGAGAAGTGGAGGAGAAAGTTAAACAACATCACCGAAAGTACATTTTAATGGAACAATTAAAGGTAATCAAAAAAGAGTTGGGATTAGAAAAAGAGGACAAAGATGCAATTGGCGAGAAGTTCAAGGAAAGAATCAAAGCCAAAGTGTTACCTCAAGCTGTCTCAACTGTAATTGATGAGGAACTGTCCAAATTGAACTTCTTGGAAAGTCATAGTTCTGAATTTAAGTATGTCCCTCAGTCTAACACCCCAATCACATATTTAACTCTAATCTCACCTCTATTTACTACAGTGTGACACGGAATTATCTGGATTGGTTAACTTCCCTTCCTTGGGGTATTCAAAGTACTGAAAACTTAGACCTAGCAAGAGCCTCTGCCATTTTAGAAGAAGACCACTATGGAATGGAGGACATTAAACGGAGAATCCTAGAGTTTATTGCAGTGAGTCAGCTGAAAGGAAGCACACAGGGGAAAATATTGTGCTTCCATGGTCCTCCTGGAGTTGGCAAAACCAGTATTGGTAAATTAAGGACACAAAGTTGTATTGGTTGGTGGTATTATTATTATATCTTTCTTTAGCTCGTTCGATTGCCAGGGCTTTGAATCGTGAATACTTTCGGTTTTCTGTTGGTGGAATGACTGATGTCGCTGAAATTAAAGGACATCGACGTACTTACGTTGGGGCCATGCCTGGAAAAGTAATTCAGTGCTTAAAGAAGACCAAGACTGAAAATCCATTGATTTTAATTGATGAGGTTGATAAAATTGGAAAGTACGTATTTTTTCGGACAATTTTCAAATCGTTTTGTATTTTGATTGGTGTTTTTGCTGTGTCTAGAGGATTCACTGGCGATCCATCTTCTGCCCTTCTTGAATTATTAGATCCTGAACAAAACGCGAATTTCCTCGATCACTATCTTGATGTTCCTGTGGATTTATCGAAGATCCTCTTCATCTGTACAGCGAACGTTATTGATACAATTCCGGAACCTCTCCGAGATCGTATGGAAATGATAGACATGTCTGGATATGTCGCTGAAGAAAAGCTTGCCATTTCGAAGCAATACCTTATTCCTCAAGCAATGAAAGACAGTGGCCTCAAAGAGGACAATATCAAGATCGAAGATGGCAGCTTGAAGGTCCTCATTAAACAGTATTGCCGTGAGTCGGGCGTGAGAAATTTGCAAAAACAAATCGAGAAAGTGGTCCGAAAAGTAGCGTATAAGGTGGTTAAAGATGGTACTCATTTTGTGAACGTCACTCCAGAGAATCTACAGACTTTTGTGGGTAAGCCCATGTTTACCCAAGATAGGATGTATACTGTAACACCCCCTGGGGTGGTGATGGGTTTGGCGTGGACTGCCATGGGTGGATCAACATTGTTTATTGAAACCACGACGCGAAGACCAAATTTTGATAAGGACAGTGATGGCACTATGGAGTTAACTGGACATCTTGGTAATGTGATGAAGGAATCCGCAAAGATTGCGTTGACTGTGGCCAGAAATTTTATGAATACTAAAGATGAAGAGAATAAGTTTTTACATACTAGGTAAGTGATTGATTTATCGGTATGGATTTGCATAGAATTATGTCTATTTCAGCCATTTACATCTTCATGTACCCGAGGGAGCTACACCTAAGGATGGTCCTAGTGCCGGTGCTACAATAGCCACTGCTTTGATCTCCTTGGCAATGGGTAGACCAGTTCGGCAGGATGTAGCCATGACTGGGGAGATTTCTCTTACGGGGAAGGTACTCCCAGTGGGAGGAATTAAGGAAAAAATTATAGCAGTAAGTCTCCTCAAATAGTGTTTCTTTCTTCAAGATTCATCCTCAACGAATACACTTTTCTTTAGGCTAAACGTTCCGGAATAAAATGCATTATCCTCCCTGAGCAGAACAAAAAGGACTACAATGATCTCCCAGCTTTTATCATCGAGGGCATCGACGTACACTTTGTTAGTGACTATTATCAGATCTATGACATTGCCTTCGCTCCTTCGCCAGATGGACAACAATTGTCATCGACGCCATCATTGTCCTGATAATTATTGACTCATTGTAACAAAAGATGAATTAAATTTGGGTGTTGTTAAAGGATCAATGGATATAAATTTAATTTTATAAGATATTAGATCCACTAGTTTTTAGGAATATTCCACAAGGAACATCGTCACTTTTTTCTAAGGGAAACTTATTATATATTAACACGAAGAATATTTTGTACGTTGTATTCTATGTAAATACAAAGAGTTGTTTAAATTACGTTGTTAACTTAAACGTCTTCATGGATTGAAATGTGTGTGATCATGATGAAATGTCTACCTTATGTAATGCTACACCTCGTGCGCATAATTTACAATTGTTTCATGTTGAAAATGGGAAAATTGAGCACACGACAGATAAATTCACCTGGGTAATTGTTTAAATTGTGGTACGAAAACGATCGCAGTAACCGTAAATCGCGTATTGTTTAAACGGTATCAAGTTCATGTTCCATCGAAGCATTTTTGAATTATTTATTTAGGACGTGGAAATATTATGAAGGTTGTGGGTTTTCATGGAGATTACTGTCAATTACATATTTAGTGTCTGTTATCAACAAATTTAGGAGGAAGGTATAGTTTTAAGTAAACAAATATGTGCTAAATCATGTCGACATATACAATATTCTAAAAATGTTTGATATAATGACTTAAACTGTTGTAAAAGCACTGAAATGCAACCAGAAAACATTCTAAGAAGCCGCCAAAGAAAATCATCCCCCTATTTTGAACTCAAAATCCTTTTGTGAGTAGAGCTGTGTGTGTATTTTATAAAGGTATTTACAATTCTACCTGATCAGAATTTTCCACGAATCCCAGTGGATTTGATGTTATAAAACTTAGTTTAGTAGGTGTTATGTAAAAGTTCTGAGTCCAAACATCAACCATTGGCTGAATAAGCACATAAAATGTTTTGCAGATGCTCTAAAAGTTTAAACTCTCAACACTCGGAACAATTCACACTCCTCCAAGCCCACGACTTGGAGCAGTCAGTGCGCGCTCGTCAAACGGTGCAGTTGTACGATTGTTGATATACAATCCACACTTTACTCCTTTCTACTCTAGTCAGAGCAAAAAGAGCTAAAGCACGTGCGGAAAGTGTAAACGCGAGGTGAATTCTACATTTAAAATATATTCAAATTAATTAGTGCCACAAGACCAAAACTGGACATGGCATATTCAGTTATTATATTCATCAGCTTATTTCAAATATTCACAGGTATACGTAACAACTGTAGCAACGTGGTATTTTAAATTAAGATTTTTCAGTTATCAGCAGTATGCTATTTTATGCCATGTAATGGCTTTTTCGATGCAACATTAAAAAAACAATGTTCATGTTCACTTATACATTCCTTTATAGATTGGAAATGTTTCAATTCAGTTGTTGCCTCGACTTGTTACACTTCATCATAATTACTGCTAATAAGGCAAGTGTCAAGCGGGTAACAATTGCCTCGTGATGACATATGCAATAGATGTAATTACAGGGGGAATTAAAGTGAATTAACAATTACGTTCATCGGTTAATCATGGGCAACTCGAGATTAATGTTAATTAATGTTAATAAAATGTTAATAGACTCGTGATAATGTTGTAGACTCTGTTGAATACTTCACAGACACCTATCGCGTTAGTTATTGTGAGATTCTCAGTGCAAGAGATCATTATAAATGCGCTGATTTGTATTTCCACATTTCCTTCTCTTATTAACTTGCACTCTATTCTGTTCTAGTTTGCGCCCAGGATTTTGGCTACGATGGTTCTGAAGGTATGTAAAGATAGATTACTTTCAATATTCAGCATTCACAATACAATACTTTCTTTCTCCTTCGATGGATTTTTACTTCCTACTGTCTATACAAAAGTATTTATTTTGTTCTCATCGTCTGCGCACATTATTTGAAAGTTTAATTACTTTTTGTTTGCAAAACAAACAAAAAAGTATCATCATGCAATAATAACTTGACACAATTTTATGAAAAATTCCTTTGCCCAACACTTCGCACTTTGCTTTATTAATTATAATTAATTATTTTAATGCATGTGTAAATATTTAAGTGCCTCTGTTCAGCGATATACACAAACAGTGAGAAAGTTGACTGCGCGGAGAACACCTTACGTTACAAAGGAGAGAAATGATATCTATGTTGAGGTTGTTCACAGCACGGTGACGCTCAAATTCATCTTTTAATACCTAAATTGTTTGCTCTAACTTAATCAGGAACTGCTCTTCCTGTGTTTTCAAGTATTAAATTGTGTTGTAAATTGTTGTAAACACATTATGTGGTTTCAAACCGCGCGCGATAGTAATTATTGTATCAGAAACATAAAGAAAGCCACAAACATCGTAAAAACACAAAGAGAAGCACTTAAATAGCTTACAGTGTTCTGATAACTTCTTTCGACAGCTTGTACCGGAGTTTATGACCTTTCGTTCTACTGAAATCTTTGGAATAATTGCCATGCTCATATTTTAAAACATGTGACTTGTGTCTATCATTCAAAACAACTTGAAGCACATGAAAAGAATGATTTATTACTGCATGATGCAAACATTTAAACCACATAATCTTATATAATCTAATTGAATAATTGCATTCCTCTTGGAAAAAGTCTGTAAATTAGTTACCGCAATAATAATTATGTGACTATTTTTCCAAGTTGTTTTTTCTCTGAAGGAATGAAATTTACATCTCAAAATCATGAACCTTTAAAATATGTTTATGGTAAATTTATTGTCACAAGAGATGTGTAATCATCTGTACCATCTAAAGACAATCCTATTAGAATTTGAATAATGTCCTTCCTGCATATTTTAACTAAATCTAACTAAAAATAGACACAAAACCCTACCTTTGATGACGATGACCATGTTGTCTTGATGTCCTTTGATGCATATTCTAAGGAACAACGAAATTATTTCTTATAAGTTATAATGCTTAATTATGAAATCAATCAATTAACTACGCCAATTACATCATAATAATTTGTACATAATAACAACGTTTTTAGTCAACTTCTATAGATTGTACAAGTTAAAAGCTTACCACTTGATGTCTCCTTGTTAGTTCTTAAGCTAAGATGCACGAATATTAAGAGATGTAACATATGGTAATTAGTAATTGCAGTTTTTACTTAAAATTAAGACTGACAGCTTTTGTGAGAAGTGTGTTTAGAAAGGGTGTTATGTGAACTTATGCTAGAAAGCTTTAAACTATGATTACACTTGATTATTCGTTAGTTTTTGGCCATTTTGGCCACATTTATGCGAGCATAAAATACGAACGACCGGTAAACGCTGAACGTAAAGCGCACTGCATGTCTGGCTCAGTAACGGTAAAGCTCCTGGGCCAATAAAGACTGAGCTTTTCACGCGCGCGATGCCACATGAGTTCGGCAAAACGAAGTCATCCGAAGCTTTCAAAAATCTAAATTACGATTGTTAGTTAATTAGAAAATTTGGTAATCTAAATACATAATAATTTTAAAAAATATTTTAAAACTAAGATGTTTTAATTTTTACGTCAATTTCTTGTTGGAATATTTTGTTTTTAAATATCTGAGCAATCTGAGCGAAACGTAGGGTTGGACACCCTTTAGCACCTTCGTCTTTTAAATAATTTCATTGAATCATCGACTATATACGAGTATTCCCGGCTTTAAAATTTCAAAATAAAACATGATATATTTTTTGTAAATCATCAGATAACTAATAAGAACTAGCATTGTTTGTCAGTCAAGCAATAAATAATATAATATCATTTCTAATGCATTGTGTACATTAATTACTTTCAACTATCCCAATTTAACATATTTTTATGTCTTTGATTACCAACAGGACCAAATCACTGGGGTGAAAAATATCGTCAATGTGTTGGAAAACATCAAAGCCCTATAAACATAGAAGACCACAATGTAGACACCATTTGGTTGTATCCCATGCGATTTGAGCATTTTGGTGAGAAGTTGGATCATGCAGAGATGAAGAATAATGGACATACTGGTAATTAATGCGTGACTTCATGATTTGGATGTTTGGTGAAAGGTTGTAGAGTTATTAAACTATTGTAAAACCATCAAAAATAATTGAAAGAATATTTTGAGAATATTAAGTTGATTGATGGTCACAAACAGTTACAACTGCTAAACAAGTATTTTTTCAATTTAAATTTACAACAATTTAACATCACTAGAGTGAAGATTAGTCACTCGTCTGTTCGTTTATCAACTTTAATCACTTTGTGTTGTTTGGGTAGAAACATAAACTATAATTAACTGTGGTTTACAGACGGCGGTCAATATAATTAGATTAAGTGGTTTATGCTTTTGTTTTGACTGTGGTATTTTGCAGTATTGATGACGATGAAGACAAAACATCTTAATAAAGTGCCCACCATTTCTGGTGGGCCCCTAATTGGCAAATACCGATTTGCACAACTTCACTTTCATTGGGGTTCCCATGACTCGGAAGGATCCGAGAATACCATCAACAATAGCAGGTAAGTTTAAACTAGGTCAAACTTGTGAGAGACGTAAAGAACTTTCTTCAAATCTACTTGGACTATCTAGTTTCCCAATGGAACTTCATATGGTCTTCTATCAACATGCATACGGAAGTTTTGAGAATGCTGTAGAGCATCCAGATGGGCTTACCGTTCTCTCCTTCCTTTTTGCTGTAAGTCATCAACTAATTAATCCTCTAAACAACAACTGGCACCACTCTTTTAGAATTCAGATGAACGCAATAGAAACTACGATCACATCACGAAAATCCTTCCTGAATTAGAATTCGTCAACTCTACCAGAGTCCTGAAAGCAGTACCTACTTTAGATGAACTTACCATGAGTAACAGAAGCATTTATTATACTTATGGAGGGTCTTTGACAACTCCTCCTTGTTCAGAAGTGGTGACATGGATTGAGTTTAAGAATACCATACCAATGGCACATTCTCAGGTATTCCTCTGCCTTAAAATACTTCTAGGTAGAATAGAATCGCATGATTCTATTTCTGTTACTTCCTAGATTGAAGTCTTCCGACATTTGAAGGACGAACATGGTAATCCAATGTCCCACAACTTCCGCCCTACCCAACCTCTTCATGGACGTCTGATTCGAATGGTTTTTGATGACCAAAAACACTATTATTTGATTCAGAAGGAATCAGATAAATCGTCAGCCACTAATGCCCTGGATCATCATAAAATCGTGGTTGGTGTATTGTTAGCCGCCGCCCTTGCGGTGAAAAGCTTGTGATTAATCACGTTGATTGATATTTCTCAAATATTATTATTTAGAGGTTATAGTGTGATATTTTTACATTTTAACAATGCGCACATAAAGGCATTATTTATTTTTTATCTGACACTTGTGTAAATATATGTTTTTATAAATATTTTGCTGACAGGTTCTTCGAAAATGTTTTGTTACGTGAAATACAGTAGTAAATCTTTTCCCCCTTCACTTCAAACCCTCACCCTCACAATCTTCGACTTTCTTTTTCAGTTAGCGCTACATATACTCTTCGTCAAGTCCAACATCATAGAATATCCCGACTGTCAATGCATCCCCACTTTCAAGTCCCCAACGAAGTATCTTCCGACGTCCCGACAAACATCTCTCCATTATCCGAGATAAATACTGTTCCCCCACCAGCGCAGAGCACACATACTACTCAATTAATACAGCAAATCTCTCAACTACTTGTCAATAAATTCCATTCCAAACAGCCCAATAAACCAGACGAGATCTCAGTTCAATCAAACATGAACACCTTATATAAAGGCACTTATCATAAGCCAGAAATACTGAATTCCATCACTCTTGAACATGCAAGTTTGGAAACAACAAGAATGAGTGATCATGATACCGATGGACAATTAGCTAAGATTCAAACGAAATCTACTACCATATTTACAACTCTAAATGCGCAAAAAAGAAGGTCCAAGATATCATCGAGGTTTTCTCCGAAATTGTTTAGGAGGGCATTGATCAGTTTCTCCGAGGAAGAACAAGTTACTGTATTTATGGTCAATCCAGATTGTTATGTTCAGTTGCTATTGGATTATATTTATGAGATGCTAAACGTTGATAAGTCAGTAATAAACTTGGATCTTTGTGATGAAGATGGGAATATGATGAAACTGTTCTTGAAGAGGAAGTATGAAAGTGCAATGCATACATTAGAGAATAGGCAGAGCTACATTGTTGTTAGATATGAACGTAATCTTTATTGTTTGAACTGAAGAATTTAGCATTAAGTTTACGATGTTTTCAGTAAATGATGATGGGTCTTTTAAGCTCATTGAACCAATCCTGAGTGGTGGATGTAAGGAAGAGATTGAATTGAAACCTAAACTGAGAAGACAATGTAAGAATGTCACATCTATTCCAATGATTGTTTCTTCTGCATCAAATATGGATAAAACAGAGAGACACAGCAGAAAAAGAATGACACAATAATATAATTGGCCTTCTATTTTATTTAACTCTACAATTTTATTTGACAATAAATGTTTTTAATAAAGAGATAAAATGTCATTAGTCAATTGTCAATTTTAAACCATATTTTCCTTTCATGCGTTTTACATTTTATGTACGATGTTTTGTTATATAAAATATGCGGCCTCATTGATTAATTACCAAAACATGGTTGTGCGTGACTCATCCAAACTAAAGATCCGTTTAGAAACCTCGCCACATCGAACCACAACAGATTCCCCTCGCATTTCCAACCACAGCTCTGAGTGTCATGTTTCAGAAGAACACCTCAGCAGTAAAACTAATCAACTGGTAAGCAGTTTATCCATGGCATTGATTAAAAAACGGATGGTTCAGGAATCCGTACCTGAAACAACTCAAGCAGGAACATTGGAACCTCAATCTACATATTACCCACATAGCTTCAACTTAGACAGGAGAGATGAGAAGAAGAGACCAATGATGAAACATTATAAAAGTATTCCATGGAGTGAGAAGAAATCAGTTGTTCAGATACATAAAAATCGATCGTTGAGCAAGACTCATGTGGGGCATAGCAGCAACAAAAGACAAATGCCAAAGCAAAATACTCTGAATATAAGAAATGATATGTTGAAGATCAATCCAGATTGTTACGTAAAGATATTACTGGATTATATGCATGACGAATTGGGAATTGATCGACATTGTAGGAAATTTATTTAGTAGTCTTTGTTTTATTAATATTGTTTTATGTATTTTTTTAGTTATATTAGATCTTTGTGATGAAAATGGAAAGCTGATGAGACTCCAAAATATGAAACCTTATGAAAATGCAAAGGGCCATCTTGAGAACAGGAAAACATATTTGTTACTTTCAGTTGACTGTATTCATTTATAATAATTATTAATATATCAAGTCATAACATAAATATCTATTTTCAGGGGATAATTCTATTCAAGACTACATCTCAGTAACACCCCTAATCTACGAAATAACTTCTATAGAATGTGGCGCTGTCCTTGAATTAAATCCTCTGCTCAAGAAAATGTCAGATTCTGTAGTTACCAGTTTTAGAAAAGACAGGATAACTCCAAAGCGAAAAGTAACCAGAAAAAATTCACCTTTACATTCATCACCAGTAAAATATTGAATGATAACAATTACAAAGTTTGATGTAAGATTAACAGAAATAAACAACATGGGAAGATCTACTTTTAAGAAACCAGCTGGTGTAAAACTAGGAATTTTTGTGATTGCTTGCCGAGCCATAGAATAAATATTGTGCGTTATCAGGGAGTAATTAAAGTTATTCCGAGCTGCGTAGCTTAAATTGATAGTGGTTTTTCCTTCGTTGGAAGCTTTTTCGCGAAAAGTTGTGATTGATGTAAGAAAATTTCTCAAGTACCTTAACATGCCTCATGTTTTAACATGATTCAAAAACAGAAGATTGGAGGTCCCGCATTTTCTTAGTGCCTAATCGTCAATATCTTTATATATGTAGATCTTTTAATCACGCAGCTTTCCGATTACCCAACATGGAACATTGCTACCCTATTGTATTAGCTGTAATTTGCAAAGAAGCAAGAAAGCCTCTTCTATGCAAGAAAATAAACTATAAGAAACCTAAATATGCAAAAACATTAGCAGACAAACGGAGTTGGAAATATGAAGTAAGTAATAACAAGATTTTTGTTTGTTTCAGTCATTCGTTTTCAATTTATTTATAATCCGCATATTCACACACACAAATAACATTTATATTAATATGAATTTTATAAATACGAACTATAACATTAATATTTTAGTCTTTATACATAGCATTCGCGTATATTATATTGGTGTATGACTAAAAATACAATTGTTTTATCATTACTTACAAAATATAAATATGAGCGTTGTAACATTAATGTGAAAACATATATCGCTAGTCTAATTTAAGTCATTCGCAAACCATTTCAACCAAGTATTTCTATGTTTGTGGAAACGCGAAAATGGTTCGGGAACAAATATTTTCCGCTTGATGCTAAGTAGAATACAGTTGAAAACTTGCGCCGCCAAGAATAGAATTTTTCAATAAGTACATCGTACTAGCATAGTCTATTTATATAAATGGGCCAAGTGAGAAAATTAAAACAAAAACAATTTTTCAGCGTATTCACATGTTTGACCAGAAGTCTCGACTCGACACTGTATTTTATTGCCCCACTTCACTCTCACTATCACTCTTATCTGAAACCAGAGCAATTAGGGCAGTTAGAATCGTTCATCAATGGAGCTACTGTCATCAGCGTTACCTTTCTTTCCGGGATACGCGTGACGCTTTAGTCTGTCATAAAGGTCTTCTTTAGTACCGTAGATGCTGGCGTTGGAACGCGCTAAGCTGTTCATCTTGCCATTCACACCATTGTGCAGACTTTCTTTCATATAAGTCTCATTGTAAAAGTTTGGCATTTCCCAACCGTCTTCCTCGTCATCGTAGTAATGCGCGTATGTCGAATGATGGCTTGGGGCTATACTCTCGGCATACGGCGTTGGAGCACCATAGTAAAAGTTGACCTGAGAACCATTTTGGTCTGTAGCCGGTGTCAGCAGTTTCTTTGGTTCCCTTCGGCGGTTCGCTCTCGCACAGATCATCCATATGAGAAGAACAATAAAGATAATTAAGATGACTGATGCAGCAATTCCTCCAGCAATATATGCAAATTCTGATTTCTCCGCGCAGTGTTTTCCGGTAAAACTACCAATACATCTGCATGACGGCTGTCCACGAACATCTTTAACACAAGAGCCTTCATTCTCGCAGTAGCCGTCGCAAACATCCGTGCAGAATTTCCCTGTGCCGTTGAATCCAGGTTTGCATTCACATTTGAAGTCGCTGGTTTCGGGAATCAACAAGCAATAGGCATTTGCATCACAGTGCATCTCGGGACCATTCATCTCACATGGATTGCTGCATTCTGCCTTGCTAGTAGCTGCTGTTCCTTTTGTGCTTGTATTGGGTGGACAGGCTATACAAGTAGTTTGTTGAGATTCCGGTTGATACCATCCCTTCTTGCATGGGATACAACTGTTCAAGGTGCCGTTAAGATAAGTTCCAGGTGTGCAGACGGGCAGGGAACATTCCTCATTGCTGGACGCTCCTACTTTGGGTGTTGTACGTCCCAAAGGACAAACCACACAAGCTGCTTGAATGCCTTGCATGCGGAAGGTGCCACGTGGACATGGTTCACATTTGCCATCTAAGGCAAGCTGCATACCACTGATACATTCATCGCGGCATTCTTTTACGGAGACGGCTTCGTTAGTGCGAGTTGTTTTACCAAGGCCGCAGATGTGACACGAGAAGGAACCTTCCTCAGATTGATAGAACCCATGACCACAGCTTCGGCAGAGACCAGCTTCATGGTCGTAGAACTTACCAGCAGGACAACGCTCTGAAAAAATCAGATAACAATTAGATAATCGATAAAACTAGAAAAATTATACTGACCTTTACAATCAGCCGCACTTCTTGCTCCTAGCCCAATGGTAACACCAGAGCGTCCAGCGATGGTAGGACATTGAATGCATTGAAGTTGGCCAGATTCACTCTGGTAGGTCCCGAGTGGACATGGAATACATATTTTGTTGTCCTTTTCAAAGTATGTACCAATGGCGCACGGCACTGTGAAAACCACATAATAAACACACAATTTCAATAAGGGGCTTCATTTTACGCACCACAATCAGGAGCCATTACAACCTGACCTACTGGACAGGCATAGTCTGATTCCAAGATCAATGAACTTGGATCAGGTACAGTATTCGGTAAAATATCCCTAACATCAAACTGGTCATCTTCTAAGATAAGCATTTCCAAAAGACGTTGCACTGTGGATCTATCATTAGTGTTGGAGTTGACAATGGGATCGCTAAACATAAAATCTAATTAGAATCCAATCAATGGTCCCTGTTTGAAAAGCAAGTGTCCGCAACAAATCATGCCACATGTAACAACAACAAATTTTAACTACTAGTAACGTGTATGGTGTCGGCAAGCAAAAACAGTGGGTGATAAACTAGTGAGTGCTTACTTGATAGCCGGGAATGAGATTTCAATGTTGTAGGTATCGCTCATTTGTTGCCGTCCTTGGCGATTATTGCTACAAAGGAACGAATCATGCCACAGGGTGCTAACTACTATGTAATACAACTAACAGAACAACACTACGAAACATGCTCCAACATAAAATGCACAAATACATAGATGTCCGTTATTCTGAGGACATTAAGATATAATCATAATGTCCACGATTGTTATTGCAATTTTAACTACTAAACATAAAATCTACTTACAATTGAACGGGAAGCTTTGCATCAATAACATATGTACCGCCATCTTCCTCTTCGTCAGTTGAGACTTGACGTGTGATTCGATTGGACCGGTGATCACAGCTGATATCAATATTGAGGTCTTTGCATTCCCTGGTGCCTTCCACGGAGAATGAACAAAAGTTCCAATCTCGATTGAGGGAGTTTACAGCATTGCGAACCTTTTGTCTGAGGACACTTTGGCCTGCTTCGTTGCAAAGCACTGAACTTGGGAACAACATGTTTATTTTGAACACTCTTTGGGCTGGTTTGGAAGCTGAACAAGCAGGGTATACCATTGGAAGGTTTGGATTTGACGTAGGTCTCCAAAAACCTTCACCGCCACAAGTGTAGAATTTGGGGACATCTTCGGCAAATCTTAAACCTTTGTTACAACCAATTTCGCAGACTTTAAACTGTCCACCTGCACCCCAATCTTTACAAGTTTGAACTCCTCCAACTGGATCGGGTAATTCGGGACAGAATTCGGATAATAAAGAGACTTTAAAGGTACACATTGCAGTGTTTCCAGCGGCGTCAGAAGCAACATATGCAATCTGGTAAACACCCCATAAAAGGGTTTGTCCAGGTCTATGACCATTCTTCTCTTGAATTTTTATAACACCTACATTGTCACTAAAATGTGGCTCGTCCCAGGATACTATAGCAGATCCATTCTTTGCAATAACCCACAAGTCACCAGGGCAGTACTCTACTTTGGGCGATATTTTGTCAACATCTAATGTTTGGCACTTAGGCCCTGAGTACCCAGGAGCACATTTCCTCTGTCCACAATGCGATGGAACAATTCTTTCAACCCCACCAGCTGTATCTTCGTAGCCAGCCCAAGTCAACAAAAGTCCCCTATATAAAACTGGTTCCGTGCGACAATCACGTACTTGTTTCTGAACCTCATTAGTCACATCCAACGCTCGACCCCATATTTGCACCTTGGTCAGTTGTCCTTGAAAACCAGTTTCAGTATAGCCTTTAGGGTTACCAGAACGTGGTTTACCCAAAGTAACCCAAGCGTTTTCAGGAAGCTTACGACCACTGCCATAACCATCCACTCTACTAGCAATCAAGCCTTCTGTGATCAATTTCAATTCACCCTGGTTTTCTCCATCCCAGACTACTGCAATGTGGTGCCATTGGGCATCGTTAATTGTGGTATAATCTCGGTAACTAAGATAAACATCTTGAATGTCTGGGAAGAGAGATACTTGAACACCACTGGAATGTGCTTGGATAATGGGCCTTCTATTAGTAGGCATGTGTTTGGAAGACACGCTGTACATTGTAAAGAAAATGCCATTCTCATCTTTTTCTGTAAACTGAACCCACATTGCAATAGTAAAGGCTGATTTTGACCCAGTATAGAATGGGATCACTTGTGCTGCTGAACTTCTACTAGCATCGCTGAAGTACATATCGTAGTCGACGGAAATTGCTGAGAAAAGAACATTGCATTAGACCTACCTAACTTGAAACACTCTAACAAACTTACTTTTCCTGCAATCTTCACCAGTCAGATTAAATGGACACTGACAGAAAAACTTCCCAGTTAGATCAATGCAAGTGGCACTTGGTGGGCAGGAATTCTCCTTACAATCTTCAATATCCTCTTCGCAGAACTGCCCTGAATATCCAGGTGGGCAAATACATTGAAATCCTTTGCCATGATTGGTGCAAGTAGCACCATTCTTACAGTCATTAGTCTGACAAGCATCATACTCATACTGGCAACCAATACCAGAGAATCCATTGGTACAAGAACAATTCAGTCCGGATCCAAAGTCCTGACACTTTCCACCATGCATACAAGGATTGCCTATACATCTTTCTGGGGCAGTTTCACACTGTTTCCCGTCAGTGCCAGATGGACAGACACAGAAGTAATCTTGGAACAAATTGATACACTTGGCGTCATTCTGGCATGGTTTGTTTTGGCATGTTCCGATATCCTTCTCGCAGTTGGCTCCTGCCCATCCTTGAGTACACAAACATTTATATCCACCAACTTCATCCCGGCAAGATCCACCATTCAGACAAGGATCTGACTTGCAATCATCCATATTGTCTTCGCAGTAGGCACCAGTAAATCCGGCACGGCATTTACATTGGAACTTGTTGTCTAAATCTTCACATTTTTCAGTGCCCAGAGGGTTGCAGGGATCACTAAGACATTCGTCAATTTCAGCCTCGCATTGAAGCCCAACATATCCAGGCCGGCATTTACAAAGAAAGCCATCAACTTGGTCAGTACAAGTAGCACCATTCTGGCAGGGCTCAGCTGAACAATAGTCAATATTGTGCTGGCATCGTTTGCCAGTAAAACCAGCTTCACAAGTACAGTTAAAATCATTGATGCCATCAATACATTGCCCGCCATTTTCGCAAAGGTCATTCATGCAATCATTGATATTAACATCACAAGAATCCCCAGTCCATCCAGGTTGGCAGATACATTGATGATAGAAGAGTTTATCTACGCAAACTCCATTCCTGCATGGAGATTTCGAACAAAGATCAATTTTCTCTTGACATCGTTTTCCGGTAAAACCAGAAGGACATGCACAACTAAAGTCATCGACTAAATCCGTACAGTTAGCTCCCAAGAGGCAAGGTTGTTCTGCACAGTCATCTGTATTTATATCACATGTCTGTCCCTCCCATCCAGGGAGACATTCACACATAAAACGACCTTGTTGTAAAGCCACACAAGTAGCCCCGTTGTTACAAGGACTACCATTATTAGTACATGGATCCACTGTCATATCGCAATCAATCCCAGTGTACCCAGATCGACATAAACAAGTATAATTGTTGTAGCCGGGTTCATCTTTGCACATGGCACGTTCTGGACATGTATCATTTCTACAATCTGATCTTTCCTCCTGACAGTTGATTCCAGAGTAGCCAGGTGGACATTGACAACGATATCCCTGTGGGAGATCAATGCAGGTAGCCCCATTATAACAAGGCTGAGAAGAACACTCATCAATATCACTTTCACATCTTCTTCCAGAGAAACCAGCAGGGCAAAAGCATTGAATACCATGTCCCATCGGTACACAAAGTCCTCCATGTTGGCAGGCATTTTCAGAGCATTGGATTGGTAGACACTCAGATCTACTAGTTGCACCAGGACCATCTGTTTTCATATTTGTAGGACATTCCATGCAGGTTATTTGTCCGCTAAGTGGTTGGAAAAAGTTCTTTGGACACATCGAGCAAGGAGCCAGCCCAGTTGATGAGTACTGTCCAGGCCCACATTTTGGTCTGCAACGATCTTTTCCAGGTGCAGATGGTTGGTAAGTGAAAGTATTAGCTGGACACGCTTGGCAGTCCTTAAATCCTCCAGTTGGTGATTCTCCTGTGTAACTATTGCGGGGACATTCTAGGCACGGAACTAAACCAGTTGGGGAGTAGGTACCATAGCCACAAACAGGGACACAGTCATAGATACTTTTGGAACCTTCTTCTTTAGTATACGTGCCAAGTGGGCAACGAAGACAAGCACCCTGACGATCAGTGTTTTGATAATAACCTTTTGGACAGTAAGTACATTCTTTTTGCTTCTCGCCGGCAAAGGTTCCAGCAGGGCAATGCACTGTAAAAAAAACAAGAACTCTAATAATACAACCTCATTCATTGATGAATATTACTCACAGCAACGCGGGACATCATTCTCATCCATATTAAGAACCTCCCCAATGTTACAAGTAAACCCACGTGTGATAGTAGAAGACAATGCGCGTAATGGTGGACATTGATTACCAATCGCCGAGACATTTAACAATGGTTCAATTACAGCGCTTGCGTATGGTACAGACAAATCAAAGATTAACGTTAAAGTAGAGCCACAGAGATTGTACAACTGTGGTTGTCTAATGACAGGAATAATATCAAGAACAAAATCAATCTTGACGACATTTTCTTCAACCAAAACCGGGACCGCTTTCACGAAGGTAACATTCATGTTCACATTAACGGCCGAACAACGTTGAGATAACATCCTGTTAAGTGTCTCATAATACTGAGACAATAAATCAATATATTGGTTCAAACAAGCATGAGCCACTGCACCATTAGCACGGTACCGTACAGAACCCACTACTTGGTAATCAGCCTGTTGTGTATCTTCGGATACACAGTCAGGTACTACTGAAGACGGTTTCCAAGGTGTCTTTGAATCACATCCAAATGTTTTAACTAGTTGACCATCAGTAAAACGGTACCCATCATTGCACTTTGCTATGCATTGTAATCCACGATCCCCTTCTAAACAAGTGATTACCCCATTGGCTGGTGACTTAAGTTCCCAATCCACGCATGGCGTTGCTTGTACTAAAACCTTTCAAGAAAAAAAATAGAAAAAATAGAAAAATAGAAGCAAGTGAAAGGTCATTTTGTACATACTTGGAAGTGGCATGTAGCTTTGTTGCCATATTTGTCCGTGGCGACTACAGTGACGTTCTCAAAGGTTCCAATCGGAATAGTTGCCTTGTCTGGAATGAACTGCACATGTACCTCGCCAGATGCATCGGTCGTATTAAGACGACGTCGTGTCTCGTTAAAATTTACAGCATAGCTATCTTGTTTGTCAACTAATTCAATCACGTAGCTTTGCGGACAACTGAGTTGAGGTGGAGTATTATCAGGCACTGTGATGTTGATCTCACAAATAGCAACATTACCGTCGTAATCAAAAGCAACGTATTTGACTACTGTGTCATCAAAAACATAAGTGGGAGTGCGGAAGTTTTGTGGTTTGACTTCTAAACGTGCAATGCTTCCTGAATTATCTACCGCTGTTGGTTCGGTAAAGTTCACGGGGAGTAATCCACCATTTTGATCCTTCTGCACTACAATTGGTTGTTGAGGGCAATTTTGAAAGACAGGAGTCTCATTATCAACACATGGAGAGTATCCATAATCATAGCCAAGAAGTGGATCTTCATTAGGTTCATCACATCCCATCAGTTCAAACTTAAGACAAGCATTATCCATGTAGCTGACAATACCCAGAATAACAAAACGAGCCTGGACGTATTTAGGAAGAGAGATCATTGCCAGCTCACCATAATTTCCTGGATCTCTCATAGTCAAATTAAAATTAGGAAAGTAAACTACATAATTTTCAGTTTCTGCTTGTTTATAGAAAAAGCGGATTTCAGTTGGACGTCCAACAATGTCATTGGTGACTACACCTTTGACGAGAATAGCTTTGACTCTGTAAACCTTGCCCAAGTCTACGCTGACATAAGTAAATGCTTCCTGTTTACCGCACCATCCAGTAACAGAATTCAACCTCACATTTTTAGCTTCATAGTTGGGCCTTTCACTTGTAGCATTAATAGCTGAATCCGGAATCTTCCCGGAAGCAAGTCCCAAAGGTCTGACTACTTTACATTCAGGCTGACGAACACAGGTAATGGGTCTAGGATTGATCAAAATGTATCCCGGTCTGTTACATCCAAAAGTGACCTCTGAACTTTGTTCATAGCTCCTTGACATTTGAAAACCATCACTTGGTCTTCCAGGATCTTCGCAAACCGGTCCCTCACAACGTAGATCGCCAAAATCCCAAACTCCATTCGCTTGACATCGTACTACATTGTCATGTTTATTGCTTTGTCCAGCCAGTTTGAAGGTATTCTGACATCCAAAGAAGAAAGAACTCTGGTATTTAGTATCCAAGTATTTGCCATATTCAGCACCAGGAGTAGGAGGTGGAGGTCCACAATCAGCTCTTGGGCAGGATGGTAATGTACCACTTAGCCAATAATCAGGTAAACCAGGTTTAGGGTTATATACACATTGTCTGAATCCCGATGTAGCTGTTTTTCGAAGTTGTTTTCCGACATTTCCGCAATTCATAGTGACGTTCTCTCTGAACGGCACCAACACGCTGGTTTCATCTGGTCTGATAACTTTCAGTCCTTCATTTTTGTCATCAGGCAATGACACACATTTCGCGTAATTACATTCAGGAATCGTGCCGTTCCACGCTCCAGTGGAGGTGCACAAAAGCGCCGATGAGCCAGTCATGACATAGCCGAAATCACACTGGAAGCGCACCAAGTCCCCAAAATGATATTGTTCTTTCGTTGATAGTATAACTCCATTTTCTGGGGCTTGCAAAGTTGGGCACATGATTGGTACGCACGACTTGTTCACTTGATAGGTATCACCATCCCGCAGACCGTTTTCACCCCGTTCAATTTGAAAACCAGAAGTACCGTTTTTAGTATAAAGGTCAAAACCTACATTACAGCTGCATGAATAGTCACCAGGATTATTGATACATTTCTGTTCACATCCACCGTTGTTTGTGTTACATTCGTTAATATCAGAACATTCTAATCTAGTACAACCCATGATTTCTAATTTCATACAAGGTGCCCCAACATAATCCTGGATTTTGAATTTAATATATTGAGCTTCAATTGGAACTGGGAGATTGAGAATAGAGAGAGTTGGTTCTAAAATACGAAATTCCACAGCAGTTCCATCTGGGTTTCTGTAATCTTTGTAGAGATCTGTAAGGTCATCAGTATATTGAATACGAACAGCTGAAGTAAACGCTAAATTATTATCCGGACGGGTGACACTCATAGTGCGAAAACCACGAATAATAGTAGGTGCTTTCAAATCAATGATGACATAGTTGGAGCCTGGTTCTAACGTATTGCCACACCATCCTTGGCCATTGCTAAGTCTCAACATCTGTAATAAAAGCCCATATTATTAATTAACTCCATAACAATAGACAATATCTTACCCCTTTTGTATATCCCTCCTCTTTACTGGAAACAGTAATGGCATCATCTGCAATGCCGCCATTGATCAAACCCAAGTCACCTACAGGTCTACAATCTAACGTGGGCGCAAAACCTTTGCGACATTTGCATGAGAAAGACCCAGGTGCATTAATGCATTCGGTCGAAGCCACATCGCATTGACTAGTAATACATTCATTAATGTCTTCACACTTAGGAGCATTGTTGAATTCCTGATTCTCGCCGCACCTCAAAACACTGTTGCCGATGAGTTTGTAACCTTTGTAACATTGCACACGAGCTTCGTCGGTATAAAAGTATGTCCTCGAGGTATCCGTAATGAATCCGTTTCTAATCTCAGGGAAAACTAAGCAGCGCGCCCGAGAACAAGTTGGGATATCTCCCGACCAAGTACCATTACTCATACAAAGAATCACAGGATGTCCAGTTCGCACATATCCGGGTTCACATTCGTACCTCACAATAGTACCGTAACTACGACCTAAACCGTTGAGGATTGTAATATTTGCATGAGGAACTTCTGGGAGAGAAACACATTGTGATGCCAGACAAGCCGGCTTCTTCTCCCAACGTCCATCAGCCAAGCAAGAGATTTTCTCGATGGGTTGTCCAGTAGAGAAAGCAAAACCAGCGTAACACTGGTACGTTGCTTCGCCTCTGTAGGTAACATTAGTGGAACCAATAGAAAAACCATTATCGATTTGAGGCACAGGTCCACAATACACCTCCTGGCATTTAGGAATATATGTGATAGACCAATTACCACCTCGTTGGCATTGAGTGGTAATTCTTGTACGGCCAGTAGCAAACTCTTGACCAATTGGGCATGTAAATGTGATAATGGTGCCAAATGCAGTATCACGACTAGACGCTAACGCTCCTACGCCTGGTTGCAAAGCAGGGCAGTCAGCGGAGAACACTGTTTTCCATCCCCTCTGGGTGTGAAGGGCATCAGAAGCAAAACGAATCAGCATCTCACCACTAGAAGCAGTCAAAGTGATCTTAGGAGCTGCATTCTGGGAAAAACCATTACCACTATGTAATCTCAACCCACTTGTAGTTGGACCATCGTACACTTGCACAAAGTCAGATTTATCGACATCAAAACTATCAAAGTTCAGAGAAAGAGGACCACCTCCTGGGTTTCGGATTTTATAAAGACACTCTTGATTGTTAGGATAGTTAGATAGACCATAAGCAGGCGAACTCAAAGTACCATTCCGTGCAACAATTGTAGCACGACATCCTTGAGCATAACGAATTCGAAATCCTCGCTTTGAATCACCTAGACTTGTTTTGAAGTAGAGATACAGTTGGTTTCCGGTAGACATAACAATCCGTTGGTTCTTTTCTAAGTCGCCAGTAAGCCTAGCAATAGGTTGACTCATTGGTGAGTCACCATCACGTACAAGAATGTAATCCCTCATGTCATCAAGGTCTAAATCGTCAATTTCCAACGTGATTATTCTTCCAGCCTGCGCGGAGATAACGTAGAGACACTCTAAACCCCCTGGGTATTGTTCTGGATAGCCGGGTGATGTGAGAACTTGGCCTTGAGGTGTAGCGCGTAATATACCACCACATGTTTGTGGTTCAGTCTTCCAAGAAGCACTGTGAAGATAAAAACAGCATAACAATAGAGGTAATAAAGTAAAGAAGATGAAACATACCGGAAACCTTTCCTTTCAACAGAAGCATCTGTACTAAACTTGATAATCATAAAATTGCTGGCTGAAACAAAGGATCTGTTGGTGAGATCTTGCTTGCCTGACAAGGTGGCCAAATTGATAGAGGTCTCTTCAGAACGCCCTCCAGCAAGAATTTGGACAGTGTCAAACGACTTTTCTGTTTCGAATTCTTGGAACTAGAATGCAACCACACACAAGTTTAAAATATCTCAATAAACCTCTTCAAAATGGGGGTACCTGTAGAAGAATATTATGTCCTTGTGGTCCCTCCAAGGTCCACTTGCAATTCGTAAGTGGAGCATACTTCTGAGGATAGTAAGGACTCTCAACCACATCTCCACTGCTCGCCAAATAATAATTGCAATTAGAAGGACAATCAATTTCATCTGAGAAATCTCCACAATCATCTTGCTTATCACACCGGAAAGCATCATTAATACAATTGCCATTCGAGCAGTGAAACGACCCAGAGGGACATGCCCTAGCCCTACACATAAACGGCAGCAAGCTCTCACAAGTCGTGAGCTCCCATGACTGCTTCTCTTCCGTCAGCGTAACATCAACGCATTCACCAGCTTTGGGGTCAGGTTGTTGCAGTGACCAGAAACCTATAGTGCGATTTATATAATTCAGGTCGGTGAAATCGAGCAAAGAAAAACAGTTAACATCAAGAATGTAGCGATAATGGGCCTAATTATCGTAATGGTAAGTACAATCGAAGCGCAAGTGCAAGCAACGCCCACATACCTGAGTACTGCGATGCTAGTGTTCCCGATGCCGACTCCAACGTGTTGGTTTTGAGGTCATCCAATGACGCCAGGCCCAGCCAATAATGGTTGGTACCACGACGGTCCCCAGCGACGGTGGACGCCGCGATCGATGCCGTTAAGTTGTTCTCACCGTACGATTCAACGGACATCAAATCGCTGCCATACCTTCAAGGGGAGAAGAGAAAAATGTAAAATTCAAAATTAAGAGAAATTGCGTAATATCTAAATGCTGGGTTTTGATGAAGAATAAATAATAACTCTCACAGACAAAATCTCTGCTTAATAATTTCGATTCATGATGAAACTATATATTTACTAAGCCAGACGTGTCTAAATGCAGCTAAATGACGAAACTGAGTTTTATGCGTTTTGATTTCGCTTCAGTTACCGAGAGACTTGAAGATGTCTTGAAGAGAAAAGTAGTACGCATATGATTCACATCACTCGTAGACAGGTGTAACTGACCCTGGGACAGTCGTGATAATATGAAAGTTGCTTCACAATGAAGCTGACTTTTATATGTAATTTAACCATAATATAAACACCATCCTAAGACAATATACACTAATCAGACTTTCTTTTTATTCTATAAATTAAAATATTATCCTCACACATTAATTGACTTAAATATAAACTAAAGTATTTCAGTTTAGACTTACTGTAAATCTCTTCCAGTACTTAACTCACTTCCTCAATGTAAGAGTTCATTCTGTCACTTCAACAATTTAAGTCAACATTAACCCAGTAAAAAATGTGACTTAAATTAACATCAGCATTCCTGTCATCTATTTATTTTATCGTAATAAAGGTTTAATGCTCATTCAAATCGTATTAAGTTGTCCGCAAATCATTTCGGTAAAAATGTGTAACTTATAAAGTGTGAGACATAAAATTAAATGTTAATTACTCTCCGTGAACACCTTGCTATGAGCTAAACAGCAGCAGGTTCGTCGAACCTGCGTCGATTGCACTATTCGCAAACGCTAATGTAATCTGACCACATATCTAATACAGTTATCCAGACCATCTGTCTTCTGTCATCTAAAAACTATGATGAGCATACTAAGCGTACAGAGTATATAAAGTGCGTGGGTTTATTATTATTTTTATAGAGCGAACTATTTCCTATATTACCGAATGTTACCGACACAATACTCGTCCTCCATGTATTATGTATTATTAATATAGTGCGTTAGTTTATAAACGACTTAAAATAGCGTACGAGGAAGTGACTTAAATGACCTTAGACATACATTAAATCATTTTTGAGTAAAGCAAAGCAAAAGTCGCTTTGGTTAAAACTGCAAAAATCAAATTCACACACGTATCACATGTTTATGCACGACGTAGCACATTGCGTGCGACAATGTATACTCAGTAAATTGCTATGTTCCTTGGCAAAATAGACTTAGTGTGAAAGATACTGACCTTCTGCATAATTCCGCTGCCTTCTCCCAGGAGTGCCGAATGTTGAAGAATTTGTAGCAGTGGAGTCCTCTTAATTCCCATCCTGAAACAAGAACCCAAAAATAGTATATTGTTGCTTAAGTCAAACTCGGCATAAGACATTTTCAAATGCAGAATATTGTTTTTAAAGCAAATTCTTCAAATATCTGCATATTTTATTACTATGTTACTTAAGTATAATTTTTCTGCAAAACACTTCCTTATTATTCCACATCTAATAATATGCATTTACTCAAGTCAGTTTAAGTCATTAATTATTTATTAAATCTGTCGATTCCTTGAAGAATTGCAAAATACCTATGATGGCAATGTTTAGCACGCTGCTAAAGACATAAAGTAATTGTTTTATATCCATATAGTTAAAACATATATTTATATGTGGTTTGGTTGTGTAATCATTACTCATACTGCATTTTTAACATGTGTAATTGTCCTTGATATCAAAGCAATCTCCATTTGAAAATATCTATATAATTTATGTTGCACTTTGCTTCTGATAGACTTTGCACCAATTTGAGAATAATTAGTGAATATAATTACAAAATATTATTAATCAATAGATGCATGCATTTGCAGCTTTCATATTGGAAAATACTGTGAAAGTAGCAAAGATTAACAATTATCGATGATTTTATTTATAAATTGATTGATTGACCAATTAAATCAAGTAAGAAATTTTCTTTGCTTAAGTCTTATTTAGAAAGACAGCAGTAGTTTCCTTTCCATTCGTTTTTCCTGATTTATTCTTTAATATTTAAAAAGAAAGAAAATAATTACGATTTCTACTTGCATGTATTAGCTTAACACCTAGTGACTTCTCTTAAATTGTTGGATAGTTAAATACAAGATGCTAAATTAACATAGTGGCATTTAAAATGTGCAAATGCAGCAAGGTAATGAGTTGACTGAAAGCGTAGACAATGCAAATGAACTAAGGGAAATAGAAAACTTATTCTAATTTTATTACAAATTAGATTTCTCCTTTATTAGCATAGTTTGTAGTCTATGAAATATTATAAGTGTGAATAGGTATTTCCTGTGTTATTCCAGCTAAGATCACGCATTACCTAAATTTCCATGCTAACTTCAAAGCACTAATATTGTTCTGTTGTCTTAAAGTCAAATACCTTGGGCTATGTGTCTATTACATAACACATTAAAAAAATAAGAAGATGAAGATGAAGATGAAGGGTTAATTAATATAGACTCAACCTTCGATTTCATTAAGAAACTGGAATTGCTATAGTACTATATTACACGTTGAAAACTTCTTTCATCCTGATTTTATTACTTGCTGGTCAATTAACGATTGTTTGATACTTGATTGTTGCTTTGTTTTGCAGTTAGAACAAAAACAAGTAATATTACGGTTTGCCAAACACTTCTTTTATTGGCACTGGACTATATTAGGTGAAAGTGGGCCTTGTAAACTGCATTGTTAGATGATTGTATTGTGCTTAATAAATAATTCTTGATTTATGCTAAACCAAAAATGTAATAACTAGACGTGATTTGAAAAGATGACGTAGAACTCTAACAAAAAATAATCATCATCAAGTCCTAATAATACGAAAATTATATGGTTTTTTTCTTTTGAATCTGAAAATTTAAGAAAGTAGACTAATCATCTTTTTTTTGTTTTTACTGTATATGGATTCAAATCAAGGTATACTGCATGAGTCATTTCAATTTTACTATGTTGCTCATTGAAAATGTCACAAATTATTTTTAGCTTCTTAATGAATTAATTTATTCCAGGTAGAGTAGACTATAATGGTCCGCTTATTGCAATTATGAGCATGATGTGCAAGCAGCCATCTTGGATGTTCAGCTTGGCTGTTTTGATAGAAAAGGTCAAACATCTGCAAGCCGGTTTTATCTTTGTTCGATCCATGCGACTTTCACTACAAATTCCAATCCTGCCTCTAAAGATATCTAAAGACAATTTACTGAGTGCTGCAAAATACAAAAATGTGATTGTCATAAACTTATTGAAACTACAAAACAAGGGGAATTTATTTATAGCTTGGAATGCAGTCTTGAAATTTCGAATGATTTGCATGGAAATACTTGCCCCAGAAAAGACCGCATGTAAGACTTTGTTGCTCTTTACAGGTTTACACCATAGCTCGTTCATGCAATAGATCTTGCAACAATATTTTAAATAACATTTTATCATGATAAGGTCTAAATGAAATTGTTTTGGAGTTGTTGTTGTAGGAATCTTAGGTATCCTAAGTAATCACTGTTTTAGGAAAATCAGAAAATGCTTTCCATTTGGGTGGCTTTCCATTCAAACTGATTTAAATAATCCTTTTCGTAACTTGCCATCATCATAAAAATAACGCTTTTCCTGGTTAAAGATTTATTTTGTATGCTCATGGTACTGAAAGTCAACCCAAACAAGCACATCCATGCGATTTTTTTATATATACATATTAAATTGCATATTGCAAACAAGGCATAACTTTATATTGTTGTAACCTAAGCAATTTCTTTCTTGCATGTAAGATCTACTAATAATTAATGAAGAGCATTTCCAGCAACAATAATCAACACAAATAACGCTAGTTTAATTGTTAATTAGACGCGCAATAATTGTACATATTCTCAGCTACTTTTTGACAGTTACCTGCAATCTTCAGTATCTTCTCCCGTACTTAATAATCTTTTAAAATTCAATGACAATGTGTCATTTTTTCTATGTTTCCGTTTTGTGCAATAGTAATATTTAATACCGGTTGTACTACGGATTTCTACCCGTTTATCTGTCTTCTTTATCTATCTACCTGTTTCACTCTACAGTCTTAAGTATGGACGCTTGATTCTTTCCATCAAGGCATGCCGTTAAAACCTGCTTGTGAAGAAACCGCTATTATTATAACTTGGTCACCGATCGATGAGCACGCATCCCAAAACGCATGCAAAGATAACGTTGGTTCAAGAACTTGTTGTGCATTTAGTAATATTAAAATAAATATCTAATGCTTTGGTGCCAAGAAAAATAAGAATTTGTTCGCACGTAAATATATAAACCTTAGACTTAAATATGACCATGGCATTTTTGCTCTGGCTAAGTCACTGATTCATCATCAGAAAGAAATTTACTGATCACTTCCTATATATACGCTCTTATGTCAAGATTGTTGATTATAAAGTACTGCATTCTGGAATACACTATAGATGTGGTAAATGTCCGATTACAAATACAAAGTAGCCACTTACAGAATTGCTTTTTACTTGTAAGATACTTATTACCCGGCTTTGTTGTCTAATTTAACTTTACATATAACTTTACTACAAAGAATAAAATACATGTCATTTAGAAATGACTTAAGTGTGGTATTTGTGTATAGACAGTGATTGTAAAAGTTGTCCACGCTAGCTAGACTTGTCCTTGACGATTAAATATTTTACGCGGTTAAACCCAAGAAGTTAATGATTGAGAGTTGTGGAATGCATAGACATTAAAGTGCTGTTTAGTAAGTCAAATACCATAAGTATCAAGTCCAAAAAGCTCTGCTTTGGATTTAGTGTAATAGAGCTATTTCAGTTGCAGACATCTAGGCATCCAGAGATGGTTTTATCTAGTCCTATCCATGCAGCCAAGCTGATGCAGTTTACTCCGATACTGGCTATAAAATCAGATTTCAGCCGCTACGTGTTTGGACTCATTGCCACTCATTGGACACTCCTAAATACCTTACTGTAAATTTACATAATTTGCATTTCACCGCAACACGCCGACGAAGTGTCTTCCGTTCGTAGGTACAACAAGCACGCGTTATTTTTGACACAGATATCTTTGCGTTTACAACATCTAAAGTACCACACGTAATCGCAATTATGTTTACCTCTTTGAAAGAATCCAGCATTTGCCCCCAAATCTCACGTTGATGCTGACGTGTAAATGATCACCAATCATACTTCTTTCTTCAGCGGACCAGAATGCTTCTAATAGCTTATTCTTTAGTCGTTACGTGCATCCACAATTTTGCAAACCAGCACTCGTCTCATTAGTTCCTCTACGCTTTATCCCACTTGCGCATATTGTAGCTAATTGCGGTGCATACTGTACAAGTGCTGATGCAATTACTTGCAGCGATGACCGAATAAAAACGCATGCGCAATGAGAGGTGATCTGGTTTCAGCACCGTTACTGAGCTTTTTGCCAGTCATAATAGTTATTAATTAATTGCAATATGTGCATCTGCTGGAGAATATGCTTCGTATACAGTTAGATCAAGTAATTTGATCTGATTTTGGAATTTCACGTAGAAATAAATAGTATTGTGAATGAATATCCTTGATATTTCAATAGCCTTGATTCATTTACGTTTAGCAAAGAATTTTAAAAAATTAAAGAATGGTTATAAACAGGCTCTTACCATTAGGGCATGTGAATAAATTTGGTGTTTCCTATAAAATAGAATAAAATCGATTAATAATCGATACATCTTTAAAGTGATTAATAATTACCTGCTGTGTTGATATCCTGCAACAGACTAGAAGGACGACCACTAGGGCCGTCGGCAGTCGTATAAGCATCACACTGAAACAAATAAAAGAAAAATGATTGACAATTATTGATAAACTCTATATTATTACCATATTAACTCAATCCAGTATTATATTTTCGCTACAATACATTTTCTTTTTGAATAATCACACAAATTACAAGAAAACGCTTTGTACAATTTTCATAATTGAATTTCTGAGTTTACTGTTGACTATTTACGGTTACGTTTGTTCTGCGACGAGAAGCAGCACAAATTGCATTGAATCCTGCATAAATTTAGAATTAATTTGTACAAAGTTGGACATCGTGGGTTCAATGCCATCCGCCATATTTTTAATTATGATGCTAAATTCGATGCTAAACACTTGTATTATCTTTTGAGCAATTTTTCCTCATTTTCATTACCATTTCTGTCTTTGAATCATGAAGAGTTGTTACAATGACACATGAAAGCGAGTGTCTCAAACAGTTCAGCGATTGCAAAACATAAAATGACGCTACTTGTTTTTATTCTTTATGAGTTTGACGTGAACAACAACTAGAAGTACTCACTACCGGTGAGGGGCTTTCGTGCGCAAAGAGCATGAAAAATGGACAACAAATGCTCTTGAAATAAGAATAAAAATAAAGTTCATTGTCGGACAACGAGCCAATAAACTTTGCAGATATATTTTACTTTGTAGTACATATTTGCTTGTAAATGGTTAAGTAATTAAAGCAATAGTTGCATAAATAAATTTAAGTCCATATAAAAGTGTGAAACAGTGCGCAGAGGCGTGATGACGACACGAGATTGGTTATGTAAGCCTAGTCGAGAGTGCCCTCTAACTGGTTACATCTTGAGAAATCGCAATTATGATCACAACACAATGAATCATTATTCTAAGGCATGTAACGTGAGAAAATTGCCAACTAAACTTTTGGAATTAGATGTAGAATAGTCAGACAGAATGGTACCACGTCTTAAAGCAACATTTTCAAGACAATTATAATTATTTAATACCTGGACTAAATTTAGTTAGAGCTTTAGTAGAGGAAATCAAAGTATGAATTTTACCACAAGTACAGTTGTGATCATAAGTCTTCAACTCCTCAACCTGCATGATGTAACTTGTGGTATTCCTAGAATTTGCCCCCTTTTGAATTGCTTACACCGCAGAGACAAATGGCAGAGACTTTATCTCGACAACACCTCAATCCTTAAGCCAACAACTATAGCATGGTATCACTCACGTACGACCAGCTATGGTTGATGCCTTATGTGCTTTCAAGCGAGCTCAAGCCAACGTTGTGGATTTTTACGGCCGAAGGAATGCTTTCGACCACACCCCGAATTCGAGCTACAGCGACTCCTACCTGGGAAATAATATCTACCTGTTTTCTCTTTACAACTTAAGTTTTTTCAAGCTTCTATCTGTTGTTGAACCAAAACGCTATCCTATAAAATATTGACTTATATGTAGAAGGTTTAAAAAGGTTCCAAGTTGATTTGAAGAAAATTGTAATTGAAAATAAAGATAATAGTTTAAGTATATATAAACAATAAGTGAATTATGCAGCCGTTTTCTCTGCCGGAAATGCGCCGTCTGTGTCCAGTATATTAATTAATAATCCACCGGAAGTTTGCCAATTGCTTGGAGCACATCCTCTTCCACCGTTTTGCGTTTTCTCTAACTTTTAATTCAAAATAGAATATCGAAACATTAACCAGTATCAATATTAGTTTTTTGCGATTAAAATATATTAAAGATTACCATTATTTGTCATAATACAGACGCAGAGATAGAGAATGTTGGTGACTGATTCGGTCTCCAACATTTTATCAAGACAGTAACCCACTGCAGCTCAACTCTCAGTTCCCGCGCAAAATTTAAGAGCACCAATTCTCTCCTTTGGCATAAATTCCTTATAAAACAAAATACCTATTATAATTGTATATAGAATATAACACTGTAATTACTTAGGCGAGTTATAGCATGACTGAATTACCGTTGCTTGTCCTACAAGACGGAACATTTAACCAACATGAATTTGCCTTCAGACGAGCAACGCACAGCCCAACATCTTTACAGTTAATGCATTTTCCGTTTCATGTTGTTACAACAAGTGCACTAACGTAAGTGTCAATCATAGAAAGTTAATGTAGTCCCATCAAGAAATGCTAAAAATCATCATAACCAACACAATTTGCAATTAATTCCAAGCTAACTCAACATAATACTATTACCCATTAAAAAAATCATTGACCGTGATTAAGAAGTAATTTTAAGCTGGCAATTATGTTAAAATTAAATTTAGGATTCACGGTTAATCATAAAAACTTGAACTTTTATGTAATTATTAATTTACCCGTGTCAAATGATATAAAAATATAATAACAGGAAGCCACTTTAAATTTTAATTGACTACCAGTAGAGGGAAAATACTTACGTTTCATTTATGACATGCGGGAGCGAGTTAAATAGAAAATGTACAGTGGACTTGTTGGAAAATCAATTATATGTGACTTAACTTGAAGTTGTTAGGTTTGTACGAGCGGTATAAATAAATAAAATGTATTAGAAATTTGTCTGAGTTATGTAAACCCGCTTTGCACATCAACAAGCAGTCGTTTCCATTACCGGTTTTCGAAACTTTTCCATTTCTGTATCGACAAACAGGCAACGACAAACAAGTTAAGTAAAGGCAAAGAGAAAAGTATAACAAACTGATTTTCTCCTTGGTTTGACACAAAATTAAATCATAACAAACCAATAACAAATTAATTAAACATTATTAAATCATAATTCTTTAGTCGTGGAATGCAATATGGTTGACTAGTAATGAAAAACTCTTGAAGCCAAGAGTTTGCTGCAAGTTGCACAATCAATGACCCACTTCAACAGCGCGCGTGCCGTTTAAAAATGCACAGTACTGAATGAGCATGCCTCAGAAAAGTCGCTGAGCAACTTCAATTCCTTCTCCGTGGTTTTTCTCCATCTTTTCTACATCAACTGCATCTTCGAGCTTGAAGAAATAATTTCCATCGTGGCGAGAGGAGATACATTCCGCAGCAATCTCATGAGACTGTGGCAAGATGCTTATGTAGGGGTAATGTGTAATGCGATAATATATTCAGCTTGAGAATGTATAGAAAATTATGCAATGACCTCAAGACGCACCCAGAGCACTAAGAGTTGAGCTGAAAATGATTTTAACAGAATGCTAACCACAGATCTAAAAATATAGGAAGTTATATCAGGTAGAGAAAAGAAACTATTGCTCACTAAAGAACAAGTAGTATTTGAAATTACACTCGCACAATGCAAAAATTTGATTTTTTTGTCTGTTTGGGTCTCCCACTTTATAATAGAACAGTAACCCATTGCCATCCTCTCTCCATTTCAACTCAACGCTAAATTCTCTGTATACAAATCAAATAGAAAATTATTGTGATCTACTTAAAGAACAGTAAGCACCATTTGGTAAACATGAAACATTAAAAGCCAAGTATGTACAGGTGATGAATTGAATACATGTACGAGTACATATACCGTTGCCGTACGCCACGGGCCATAAATTTCATTGATTAGATTCCACGCCAATCAATTCATAATGTAGTTAAAACCAATTAGAAGTATTGCAATTAAAAGATTGTTAAATATCTGCTCGTAGAGAGGGTACACTTCAATACTCAAAAGCTTGAATAGGTCAAGTTAAAGTTACAGTCATTATTTTAATATTAGGAAAAGAAAATACAAATACGAGTATAAAGAGCAGGTGTATACCAAGCAGTAGAGTTGGTATTTTAGAAATTATTTGCAATATGGTGGTACCGGAAGTTCCACATACTCCCTGTTACACTCGTGGGTAGCAGTTCAATGTGGACTAAGTCTATAACTGATGGGAATTGAGCAGAGCGCATAAATTTACGGCATAAATACGTGATAAGTACGTATATGTGTGATGAGGTAAATGGATTCTCATCTCATGTGAAATTGTATCTCATCTGCAATGCTACGTTATGCAAGCTTTAAACAATCAGCAGCAACATTTCTATGATCGCATGACGTGATCTTGCATAAACAGTATCCTACATTAAAACGGCCATCTTTTTAATGTGAATTTCTACCTCTGAAATGCAAAACTAGTCAAATTCAATGTCAGAATGAATGTTAAGTGACTTAAATCATTTCCAATGCTTACCTTGATACAAAATGTCCCCGATGTATGTGAAACTCAAAAATGCATCGGCATAGGTACACACACAATATCTCAATAATCCACCAGAGTCCTGGAGAAAGGCGTACGCGCACAAATCACCGGCGTTTACTCAAAGTCACTGAGTCAGATAGACATACACTTTGTGCAGCTTTAGATGGAGGCGCGCAACGCAGCAGTCCCTTCTTCGACTACGGCGACGGTAAACTGAAGCTCGGTTCCTCAGGTGGCTTCTTGGCCCCAAGAGCAGCCATCGTGCTCAGGTAGTGCGTTCTCAGGTGGGGAGAAACAAGTTTCGATGCTAGGTGCTTAAGTCATTGATATTACTAGCGCGGATGGTATAAACTAACTTACTGTAAACTGTGTTTCTTGATCAGGAATTCATTTAGATGTACTCGTATTCCAGGGATGAAGAAAAAGATGGCTTGGATGGAGGTAGAAGTGAGAAGTTAACTTAAGTAAGACAATTTCAGTGTTCCGTTGCGATTCTGGAATGCTGCTTTTATCCTACAGGCAAACCATAAGTGAAGAAGGTTTTGACCTTGAACCTACTCTTTTGCACATCGTGAGTCAGTCTACACCAGAATCTTGTTCTGCTACGTACCATACGAAAAAGTACTAAGTAGTACTACCTATAGGTGTTACCAGGTGTAAATCAAATTTTACAACTTTTGGAAATTCCTTGTCATAAAAACTTCAAAATATTTTGTATATATATATACAGCAGACTTAAATCCTTTCTCAACTTTTCTACACCTAAAGAAATTTCGAATCAAACTGTAATTAGACACATTTTTGTCGATTTCTGAACAAAGTTTAATTACAAAGTTTATTGCCAACGTTGCGCAACGGTTAATTAGCAGCCAAGCGGACAAACATACCTTGAATAAATAATTATTAAATAAGTATAAATAATTCCGTTAAGGCAGTATTATCGGTTATGAATTGAGGATGAGTCTGCCGTTTTGCCTTCGATGGCCAATCATGCTACTCATTGAATACTCAATAAAGCACATTCGTAGCCCATCAATTTATGCACATCCGCATCTTTATATTACAAACTTGGTGTGAGTTTTCAATTTTGCCGCGTTTTCGGTCTTTGTGGATCACGCAGCAACATTCCATTCCGAAGAACGGTTTCTCAGGTCGATGCCCGCCCAATACTTCTTGAGCGGTGGCACACCGATGACTAAATCAGTGTGTAAATAAGCCAGCGATAATAAAATGCTAATCGCGTTTCGTCAGATATCGGCACTACCACAGGTGCCAAGCCGCAAAGAAGCCAAAGACGTGACCGAGAAGGCACACTGCGTGAATTTACGATATCATAATGTGGTCACGCTGTCTAATAACCAAACGCACCTAGATGGCCTTAAGCTGTCTTTGGCCAAAATGACACGTCTGAGTCATTAGTAAATTGGCACCATTGGATTAGGTATTGACAATTTTATTAGTACCAATGTATAAAAGAGGCATTATGATCTTCTCTAATCTATGAATTTACATTTTACAAGCAACGAATAAACAACCTGTGACACTTTCCCGGATCCACGATGAAGTTGACGAATGGATTGAGACCTGTTCGGGTAGCCAGAAGCAGCTTACCAGTTTGATTCGTGTTGTGTACCCAGAAATGATCGAATTTCTCGAGCTGAGGTCTAGGTGCTTCCATTTCATTGACATTGATTTTCCAGTAGGAAGCAGTGCTTCCATTAAAACCTAAGGTGTCACAAGTTAGTTGTAGTTCTTCGTTCGTCAATTTGGAAGGAAAACAACCAGTATGCCAGATTCCACCTGTTCTGGTCATTACTTCCCCAATCCTAGGACTTAATAACACGCATAATGAGTAATTCTGTAAGAGTTCTAATAACGACATACTTATCACTTTGGCTCCTCAGAGATAAGCACTCCTTTTCATCCGAATTGTCCTGGCAATCGTTGTAACCATCACAGACCATGTCTTGAGGAATACAATGATTCCTTGATGACTCACTTTGGTTCCTATTAAAATATTACTCAATAGAATAGCATTAGCATTATATTGCTACTTGTTTTACCTTCCACAATCAAAAAGACCAGGACTGCATTCACAAGCAAGAGGGTTCTCATCAGTTCTATCCTTACAATGCCTGATCCCATCACAAATTTTGGTAGGCTCCACTAATTTCAGGAACTCTCTGCATGAGCAAGACTCGGGTTCATCGGAAGCATCACCGCAGTCGTTGGAACGGTCACAGAATTTCGATTTATGTACACAATTACCATTAGAGCATTTCATCTCGTCGGGAGCACAAACTAACAAATCAATACTCAATAAATTACAGTTTTCTGCTCATATTCGGTTCAAAATTCTAAGTATAAAAAAACAAGAAGACATACCACACTTCGCCGATAGGTGACACTCCTCTCGTCGTTTCTTGCAGAGTACTTCCCCCTCATCACTGGCGTCTCTACAGTCGGGAATCCCATCACAAATCTTGTTCTTCCCAATGCATTGCCCCAACGGACACCGATGGCCGTCGCATTTTGGCGGCGCGATGACAAAAGGACTGCGCTCTATTGAGAGAAATTAATTGAGTTTCTTTCATGTCAACAGATTGCTTACCCATGGCCTGGAAGATGTCATGTTTTATGGATGACACGCTGGGGTATGCGTCTGTCGCGTTGAACCCGCATTCACCGCGAGTTTCGTTGAATAACGCTGCTGGATAGAAACCACTGCCGGCGTCGCACACGATGCAGCCACTCCATGCTGCTGAAACCTGTTGATGTGTTGATTGAATAAACAAGTGATTTCGACAACAATCCATCATCAGTACCTTGCAATTTGAGGGTTTCAGGCGTTTGAAACAACGAAAACTTGGACCTTCACAACGTTTGACTGGTTTCAGGATGATGGTCACTGTGGTATCATTACCTTGTCCTGTTGCTAGACAGGTTTCCCTATTAATCTTAAAATCACCCCTGAAAAGCGGGCTACGTTAGTTTTAAGTGCGTTTTGATGTAGGAAAAGTACTTTTTTTTGAAGTGCAAAGGCTTGACATATCTAGTAAATTCAATAGGCTTCTCCAATTTTAAGAGAACTGCATTTGATTGAGAGACTCGGATCCGCTCCTGAACCGCAATGATCTGCTCATATGGTCCTTGTACATTCAGGTAGTGCCTTCCCACTCCTAGTCGTACGGCAAGGTAATTTTCACCAGGTCTACAAAAACATCACATTAAAACTTTCCCTAACTTGCCACCTTGCAAGTTATAATCTACTTTAATATTCCATCATAGCAGTGCAATGAAGTTAGCACCCAATTGTAGTTCAGCAACACGCCACTGCACCTCAACCTGCCCTCGACGTAAATAGCAGCATGCCACGGAGTCATGTAGAATTCACTCGGTGCATTTAATTCATCCTCGATGCCTAATTCGTGCCCGCCGTTGGACGTGCGATTCTCGCAACGCACGAACAAACCGTTACAGGTTTGATTCGACTTCCCGGGCTCCACACTCTTGTCTGCCCCCAAGGTAATCGCCTTTATGGTGTCATCCAACACATGCAACTGCAGATATCTCTCGTAGTCGTCGAAACCTAACGAGATGCAAACATCGGCGGCAAGTCTGCCCTCCATGCCAGTGAAATTGCCGCATATGGGCCGCCATTCACCGGCCCGGTTGTACGCGAGAATTCCTTGTGTGAGGATTGCGGGTCTTGCATCGGCGTCCAGCTGCATTGTGCGGTTGGCAGTGAGCGCGACTAAGACACATTCAACCACAGTCAGCATTCAATTTGAGTGAAATTGCAAGAGGTGGACCACAAACGCGTTTTGTACTTACAACAATCCCATTCGTCCTCATTGTGCAAGCAGTCGGGGCTATTGTCGCAGCGCTTCTCAATGGGGATGCAGGCGTTGCTCAATCGACAGAAGAAATGCTTGGCGTCACACGAGTCTATTATACAAACATCGTGAAAGCAAGCATGTGAGATGAAATAAATTCCAGTCAATTAAATGTTAATACATGCGACATGGCAATAAATTATATTTGGTTATTAGTCTCGCGTTGAGCACGCAGAAGGAAAGGAACAGCTGTGTTTTTATTTCTTTCCTTCTAAATTTACCACGGTTGGTTGTCACACCCAGGGTCGACACGACAAAAACACCCTTTTTTAACCAACAAATTGAATAACCCTCCACGCTTTATCCTTCAAAAAGCTGCACCTTACTCTATAAAAATCCTGACTTTTAATATTTAAAGTACCAAGTACAACTCTGCATCAACATGTCTAATTTATGTCTCTTCCTAAAAATTTACTTTGAAAATGTTTACACTTAACATGTCCTCCGTTAAATGGGTGTAGATGCAATTTATATTTTAAATTAAGCCCCAATAAAATCCACTCCTTGGGACAGCCAACACTTGCTCAGTCGTAAATTCTCGACCCGTCCACACTTCACGTTTTAAAAGCGTCTGCTTACCACATTGCTGCTCATCAGACATGTCCCTGCAATCGGTTGTCCCGTCACAAATAGCATCCTTATGCGAGGCCTGCAAATACTCGGCGCAAGTGCAGTCCTGCTCGTCGGTGGCGTCCTGGCAATCGATGGCCTTGTCGCAGCGTTTGGACACCGGGATCACTTGGAGCATCCTGCATAATGATATCGTCGCATAAATCTCCCAGCTTATCATAACCTTCAGCGCGAATGTTATTTACAGCGCATTTGCTGGCGTAATAAAGTGTATTAAGCAGTTTTATCGGCTCCCACTCTTGGCTTGGAATTTGAATTGTGTAAATAAAGATAGCAAAGCAGCGCAAGAATGCAGGCAGGCCGTAAAAAGATACTAACTTTTTACATAAAAACCGCTGTGGTTTAGCCACGTCGTGCACGGCGGTTAAAATGGCGCTGGCTTTGGCAGTATCTTCATTGTCGGTGGCGTTAGTTACGACTATGGGACCGGCAGCATCTGATATTGGAGAACTTGTAAACGGAGCGTAATTCTTGCCGGTGGCGTTCTTGGGCTTATCGAGAGCATCAGCAGTGCCGTCTTTGCGCTCGAGAAGCATTGTGTGCATCGCGTGTTTGAAAAGAGAGGAGAACCGATGGTGGTTTTCACAGTCGACCTCATCGTCCCCGTAGAGACAGTCAACCTGTTTATCACACCTTCGCTTTCCGGGAATACACTTCCTGATACTCTTACAAGTATACCCTGGGCATTTATGCAGTGGTTTCCTCTGTGGAACCATATCGTCTCGGGCATGTTCATAGATCCAGCTCATGTACAAACTAATCCTTGTGTAGACCCCAGGTTCATTAGGTCTGGCACATCCTTCGCCATGACTTACAATACCTGCTAAGTACCACTGGTCCGGTGCGTTTGGATTACGGCATAGAAAAGGACCACCACTATCTCCTTGACAAGCGTCTTTACCACCTTGGAGGAGACCAGCGCAAATTTCGTTACCCTCAGCGTCTTCTTTGTGTTTGCAGTAGGATAAAACCGGAACCTCCACTTCTCTCAAATGATCAGCTAATGGAAAATAGAACAATTATAGTGTTGAAATTAGGGTGATCATGTTTCCTTACGATCTGATCCATGCTCAACTGTTGCACCCCAACCGACAGCAGTACAAACAGTCCCAGGTAAGGGCGCTCTCTCGTAATCCTTTCCGGCTGTCACCTCAGTAGGCAAACAAATCGGTCTTACATACCGATTGTACTTCACGGGCGCATTCAGCCGCATCATAGCCAAATCGTTCTTGAGATTGCCTCTGTCATAACCACTATGTGCAATAACGTCCGTGACAAAGCGGGTCTGCTGCATCGGTGAATAGGAAAACCGGCGTAACATCCCCAGCTCAACTTCGTAATAATAATGCCAATACCTAAACAAGCCACTCAAAGATTATCGACCCTTCTGAAGAATATAATATCAACGTACTTGTCTACACAGTGTGCGGCTGTAATCAGCCAAGAGTCGGAAATAAGCACACCGCCACAATGGAACGCACCGTTCTTGTAAATAGACACCACCCATGGCCACGCCGCCGGCTGGCATGCTTTCCCACCGACAACCCTTCCATCACCCAAGAGAGTATCATTCCCATTCCTCTGATTCCCAGTCTCTTGCTGTGCTGCACCCCGGATATCACGCGCGTGGCTGAACTGCGCGACAATCTCCTCAGCACTGGTGTCGACCTCTTCCGCACGGTATGGGTTCATCGTAATTTGCCGCATGCCGCACACTGGTGGAGCACATTCCACGCGCACAGCGCGGTCCTCCAGGCATCCCTCGGAAATGTGCACGGCATTGTTGTACCCGGCGTGAATGAATTTACCCTTGTAGGGGTAATTAATTGGCACCATTTGAACTAAAGGTGGTCTACAACCGCAAAATACCATATGTAATACACTCGGGGTATTAATTGTGAGATTAACTTACAACCTGCTCGCTTCCATTTCACTACAAGCTTCTTTAGCCCATGCCTCTGCATTACTACATACAGGATACCAAGTCCCACGGTAATTGCGATGTAGAAACCCAACGTTATTAGATACCTTAAAGACATCCGTTGATTGCACAACCGAGTCCAATAGAACAGAACATTCCTCCTCATCTTTACCGGTGGGACACTGTTGGATTCCATCACAGAGTTGTTTCAAAGGAATGCAGGTTGCAGCACGGGCATATGACCAATCATCACAGTTGAATGACGAGACATCACAACCTAAATCCCATCAAGAATAAATCCTCCCCATCACTCAACCTGTATATATTTATCTCACCGTTACATCCAATTTCATCTTCTCCATTAGGACAGTCTAAATATGCATCGCAATTCCTGTTCATCCCGACACGAAATTTACATGAACAGTACGCCTCGTCACTGCCATCCACACAATCGATAATGTCATCGCAAACTCTCTGGCTACTAATGCACTTGGAACTGTCAGCGCAGATTTCCTGACCCACCCCACATATCTCCGACTGTCTTGTCAACGCATTGTTACTGCAACATTAATCAAAACCAATAGAACTTTGTAAATTAGATAAAAATCATTTTTGTATTTAACATTTATTTGCATCATCTATCAACCCCACCTTTGTCTGGCCTGAATCGCTTGTAAATGCACATCATCCGAGCGGACTTCCACCCCTGTCATCCCAGCAATGTTATTAGTGGATGTTGTCATCGGATTACAGATATAGTACGGCCCGGCGTTATTGACAGACTGGACTTGGCTTGCGAGACCAGGCACAATCGACTGTTGCATTGGGTAATTGGAGAGATAAGTATATTGCGGGTTGATGACGTATGATTGTGGCTGATTTCGAGAAATTGAAATAGGGACAAGTTGGGCAAACTTGGGTGATGGGTCGTAGAGTTGCGATACTTGTTGTTGGACCAAAGACAGGGGGGAACCTACTGGTGGAGTGTAGGTGCTAATGCAAGGGTTTACTGCAGTTTGTTGGGAGGTTTGGATATTTTCAGAAGCTGAAGTAAACTGGCCCAGTTTGCTATCTGCATTGAGGCGAGATTTTAAATTAGATTCTTCAGAAGCATTTTCTATTCCTATCTCTTTTGTAGGAAGAGAAAATAGTTCAGAATTCGTTGTGGTTTCCGGAAGTTTTGTTGAAGAAAATACATTTCGAACAGAATCTGAGGCTGTTTTTAGTCCTGAAGTATCCAAGGGAAGAATCATTTTAGTGGATTTTTCAATTAATTCCCCTTGAGGAAGAGCACCTAAAAACGGTCCTCTTGATAGAGGTCTGAAGTTAACTTCCTGAGATACTTTTTGAGAGCCATGAGATTCATGTATAACAACATCAGGTCTCGAATGAATCTGGAATTGATTCTGGAGTGACAATGCTTGTTGAAGAACAGGAGAAGGTTTATGTTGCTGTGAATGATCAGATAGAATTTGTACTGGTTGCCTTGGTATTCCGGGAGAATCCCCAAATGGATAACTAGCCTTAGGTCTCCCATTAGTAGTTTCCACTTGTACTTCAGGAGGTGGTGGAGGTCGATTTTGAAGTGGTAACCGATTAGCTGGTTGAGGGGCACGAAGTGGAATCAAATAAGGTGCAGATGGAAGTAGTCTATTTTGCTGTGAGTGGTCAGATAAAAATTGTACTGGTTGTCTTGGTATTCCTGGAGAATCCCCAAATTGATAACTAGGCTTAGGTCTTCCATTACTAGTTTCCATATGTAGTTCAGGAGGTGGTGGAGGTCGATTTTGAAGTGGTAACGAATTAACTTGTTGAAGAACAGGAGGTAGAATCTTAGGAGGTGCAGGTGAGACTGGTCCATTTTGATGTAAGTCATCAAATGAAAGTTGTACTGGTTGTCTTGTTATTCCTGGAGAAGCCGCAAATTGATAACCAAGCTTAGGTCTTCCATTAGAAGTTTCCATATGTGGTTCTTGAGATAGTGGAAGTGTTTTGTACTTCTCGGGATTATGAGATATCTGCCGCTTTATCTTTTGCGGCATCACAGCACCTAACTCTACTAAGCCCGGTGAATCTTCGTACTTGTCCATATCGTTAAACCTCTCCCGTTTAATCATGTCAAAAGAATCCTGCAGGAATTTCCGGATGAACTCCGGCTCGATGTAATCGTCGTAAGGATCCGGCGTGTCGTAATCCGAGCGGGCATAATTCGCTGACGCTGATGCATCGTCGTCCAACGGCCGCAATTCGTGCCGTTCGATCGCCGCGACGATTTTATCGACCGTGCAATCCTGCAGCGCAAATTGCGCCGCGCTTCTATCACTCTCTATAAAGAGCGCACAACACGCCTCGAGCGTTTTATCAATTTTGCACCGATTGAGTTTCTCGATGTAATACGAGACCAATTCATCAACATCGGCCAACGGTTGGCGCTCGATGTGGAAGAGCTTCTTGAGCAACGCGCCGCGGCTGGACGTGAGCAGAAAGACTAACAACAGCCCACAACCCACGCAGGAAAGCAGAAAAAAGGTTTTACATATTGCTCTACGCGCGGATTTGGTATCAAATTTTTTAAGGCCGGCATCTAATGAAGATTGAAATTAATTTCCAGCAATGATTTAGAAAGTAAAAGTTACCTGAAAAAGTACTCATTTCTGAAAGACGCCTCAGATCGATGTCGGTCATGCCTTCGGGTTCCTGAAACGGTAAGGGCGTTGGTGATTTTTCATCACTGAACTTGACGGTTTTACTGTTCACCATTGCACACACAAAGCACAACGTAGACTGACAAGAACCATGCCAGATTTGCTTGCGTATGGATTTGCGCTGAATATTGGACGGAATATTAGGTTTCGCAAGTTCTTTTGATGTCAGCAATTAATCGGATGTGGAATTTGAGCTAGTACTGCATTTATTGTCATCGCACACTCGAAATATTGCGTGCAAATAGGATTGAAATGAATAATGGCGTGAAAATTTTAAGTGACAAGCCTGAATCCCAATCTTGGTAAATCTCTGCGAGGATTTTAATGTCACCGACGAATAGAGCAATATGTAAAATAGAAAATTCGAGGGACATGGTACAAAAAGCGCGAATATTGCTTGGCATTTCATAAGCCTGCGGCATTTTTCATTCGCCGGTATGCACATTTTTATGAAACACATAAATTACCGCCGGAGACACGTAAATAAATGATTAGCTTTCGAAACTGGCCAATGCATCATCGCCGCCGACAGCCGCGCATTTCTCCGCAGTAAACGCACGCCGATATTTTATTATCGAATAAAGCTGCATTTTAGTGCGGTATTGTGATTGACGTTTTTCGATTAACTCACTATTTATATATCAACAAGCGCCCGGTATTTACGCGACTGGGCCTTATTGAAAATACAATTACACACATTTCACGCGAATGTGAAAACATCATCGAATTTTATTATCGCATTTATCAATCGGCAGTTAAACATTCGCCACTCGCCCCGCAATATGGTTAAATTTCATTCGAAAGCGGGTGTAAATTGTGTGTAAAATGATAAAATGACAGCGAATCAAATTCTAATTTAGTCAGCGCTATTGTTCTCGGATTATTGCGGTCGTGGCTAGGCGCGTTGGGAATCTCCGACTTCCGAAATCTACGTGTTGACCAAGCGTGCCGAGGTTGCACCGACAATTTCGGCAGCCTGTTAACTGCTGCGGGATTGCGACTGGATTAATTGCGGGCCTCGGGGAGCGTTTACCCGCCCGCCGCACGACAATGGACAGAGGATATAAACTAGCCGCAGCGGCGGGCGGCGGTTGAATTACGGTCTCTGCGTTGCCTGGGTCGTCAACACCTATATTACTCCAAAGCCCCGAGGAGACATAAAGTATTCTGCTTGCAGTCCACGGTGGTATTATATAGACATCGTAAAAAATGCGGGCAGAATAGTCTTAGAATTGGTCTAGGGATGTCCCAAATCATCAGGATCGATATTTTACAGAAAAGTTACAAAATTCTCAAATCTCGTGATCTTTCTTACAGGAGTATCTGCTTGATCAATGAACCCAAAGAAATTAAAGAAAGCAAAATATTTCGATATGATTATCGAAAAATTAACCTAGTTGTCAAAGGACATCTTAAAATCGATATTTTACCACAAATTTAGAGTCTGCAGTAAATTCTAGTGCATGAGCCTTATTCTGGAAGTGTTGGGTAGTTTGATTTTGCTTTTAACAAAACACCTAAGGAACCTAAATAAAAAACAAATCTAGATCAATACCTTTTTGAATCCTCTAGTTGCTGCTCTTTAAAAATTCTTAATTGTGAGGTATTTTTCTCCTCACATGTTCTACCATATTCTAAGATGATTGACTCCCCTTCTGTGATTAGCGTATTTCAAAATGGTGTTTTTTAGAATGAGATTCCACCTCCTCTTTTCCTAAAAGGGTGGCAAATAAGCAACTCCCGTGTGCACACTGTGCTGGATTTGAGCCTGCAACTGATGTGTCGACATGCAGACGTTTACGTGCTTTGAACTTTTTCGCTCGCATTTTACTTTGACTACATATTTTCCGGCTGTCACGCCGCCGCCGAAGCGCGCTCGGCGTCTGACACGTGTCATTTTAATTCCGCACCAACGCGATGCTGCCGACATCAAGGAAAAAGCGCTCGTGCACCAGCGAATTAACGAGGTGGCTTTATCAAGCCAAAAATGGCTCATTTCAGCGCTTCAAGGGAAAAGAAAAAAAGAATTTGTTCACAATTTGACACAAAAACTCAAACAATGTGCAATGATTTATTTACCAAACATAATTTTCACTTGCGCCAATGTCGTTCATATTTTATTCACCCCATGGTGACAAGAACAACACATGCGTTTTAAAATTTAAAGCGCAATTATAGTAAGTGCTTCAATATATTGATTCCACTGTTCACTCCTGCTCCTGACTTGTCGGGTGTTGGTTGTGACATTTTTAAAGTAAACATTTTTCAATTTATTGTTGGTATATTAAAGCGTCCGAGATCAAAGGACAAACTCCCCGCGTCAGCGACAGCACTGCCTAACGGCAGCGGGCATTGCCGCCCCCGCACGCCGACGGCAGCCTAATCCGATTTTGCTTATGGGGAAATAATTTTAATGCGCGCTTTTTCAATTAAGGCTGCGTTTGTGCTTTTTTAATAATGCCAAATTGGCTGTCAACAGTTTTTATTAATAATGCTCTAGGGTCTCTCCAAAAGAAACGTCCTCTTCTTAATGGCTTGGAACTGAATTTCAATTAAACGTTTTTCGTAGAAGCAAGCATCTTACCGCATTGATTGACGCCTCGATTCATCATCTTGAAAGTCCCAGCAAATTAAAAATAAATAAGATCTGTCATACTTTACTTTGTAAAAAATCAAGAATTGCCAAAGATGGATCACATCCAATCACACATAAAGCACGCCAAGTGACGCAGAGATTGGCCAGAAATCCCAGCTGTCGTTTGCTGGACGACGCTTGTAAACACCGACAGGGTGATAAAAGGGAACTGGGAGCGTTCCCGAAGGATTATCCCCTGATCGATTCTTTAGACTTAGGACTTTACGCTGATTTCAAAATTGGACACTTCAAATCTTTGCTACACAAGTACAGAAATAGTTGGATTCTAGAGACAAATCTATTGTGACTAAATTCTTATTTATAAATTCTTATTTGCAGACCCTTGGCTAAGTAAAACAAAACCTTCTGGGAAGACATAGCAAAGTACTTGAAGACTGATGTATTTAAATTACGCTGTCATCGCAAAATTTTAATCCTGGGGACATACGCAGCGCGCAAAATTTTATAACGCAGCCCTTGTCACCTTTGGTGTGTTAGCTGATGGTAAAAAGATAATGCAATAAAACGAAAATGGTCTGCACCCTCTTTTCGGGTGTATTTTTACACCACTCTGTAATCTCTAAGGAAAACAAAAACAGAAGGAAATGTTTTAAGTTGTGGAGCGTCGAATAACTTTACAGCGGATCAAATTTACTGGAGAAGGACTGGAGAGGTGTCTGTACCAATCAGAAAACTTTCAGAAAAAGTCATTACATTAGATCCCAATGGATTTTAGACTACCTAATGCTTTGATGAAGTTTGCATATATTGGAAAAGATCGTGTTTTTGAAGAAAAAAAGATCATATAGCAATATTCTGTAGAGACCTTCATGTGTTCTAGATGGGCAAGAAAATGTTGATAGTTTCGGAATCTCTCAATATGCTCACTAATTGATTACCGTAATTACTTGTAAGACATCTTCTGTTTGGCGAGAGACATGTAGTTAACTCCTAGAGTGCTTTTGACACTCCGCCTGCTACATCAGGCGCAAACGAGCGGAGAGAGGTAGCAGCCACTAATCATGGAGGTTTAGGGAGAGGGTTAACGCGCGCGCTGACATCGGCCACTCAATTACCACGGCTTTAATTAGTCCATGACGGCCCATTGCCAGCTCATTAATACAACCGGGGGCTTAGGCCCTGCGCAGGTAAATCATTCCTGACGCGAGAAGCCTCTCGGGACCCGGCTGGTAAATCGCCGAATTAATTTTAATTGTGTCAAGGACATAAGGCAACTGATGATAATGATTGCAAACATGAATTTACAGCCGCCTAAGAGGAGTATGTAAACTATCATCTTCACATAATATCTCCATGCCTATGATATATAAACCATTTGTTTTCAATGGACATCCTTTGTGCCATGTGCACGCTACGCACGTTTTATTCTATGCAACATTGTGCGCTGGGTGGACTATCATCATGCAACATGCGATGCTATATAATTTCGATCGCATGCGCGCATGAGGCGAATTAATTCATCAGAGGCCCGTTTAGATAACAAAAGGAAGTCGTAAATAACTTTAACTGCGTAATAAAGAACATGGGAAAGCGTCGGAGGTTATTGAGCTCTACAGCGCGCTTCACCATTATGAGCGTTTTGAGTTGCCTACCAGCGAGGGAGAAAATCTTGAGATTGCGCTGATGCCCACGTTCTGCATATGCATAAGAAATTCCGTCAACAAATTATCGTTATCTGAGTTTAGCACCCGACCAGATGAGACTTTTAGTCTTAAATTAAAGTCATCGTGAAAGAAAATTGAAAGTCATTCGTGAACATTTTGGGTGGCCAAAGAATGGAATTTGTAATGACGTCGGCAAAAGTTGAAAACGATGCAAGAAGATGAAAGGAAAACATTTACCTACTTATCATCCTTCCTCTTGACAATGAAATAATTGTGAGACAACCTTCTTTTACCTGTTTATATGACTTGTACTTTTCACTCTTTTGACTTGTGCTTTCAGAGCAACAGAAGCGGTTCTAATTCATGCCAAGATAAGAGACTCGCGTGTCATCAGTTTCGTGAATAGCGGAAGCCGGAATGCAGTGTTTGCGCCGCCATTGCGCGATATAATGGTGAAGATAAGAAGCGCAAAATGTGAGTGTTTTAAAATTTAAGTGTAATAGAGGTTTACTTTCAACGCTGGATATATGAAAAAACACTCATAATTTCCACGTGCTTAAACAACGTTTCTAATTTCAAAGCAGTCGAGGCGTTGAATTTGATAAGGCCAACGACGGCCATAACCGGTGCATGAAAGCGTTACCTGGGTTCCCTTTTTGATACACCGCCGGAGATAAAACGAGAGATGATGTGTCGCCACCGGCAGTTATTGCACGCGGGGAGACAAACGATACGGCGGCAGGTCGAGCGCAAAGTGCTGTAGTTCATGTGGTTCGTGCCCCTTTCGAGATGACAAATCGGCCCGGTTACGGATTTTGCGCCCCGCCACAATCAGTAGCCGAGACGTGCGCGATATTGCGAACGGCACAAGACAAACGGCAGGCAATATCCCGACGGCTGGCGAGAGAGATGAACCTCATAACTTTTAACACCTTCATTTCTCACAGCCCACAACCATCTAAAGCAAGCAATACAGTGTGTTGCTGAACATGCCTCCCTGACTGTTGAAATGTTCAAAGCACTCACTAGTACCAAGCAAGCTACTATTCTAAGATCTAGAGGGCGTTTTTAGATTTGCACGTTATTTATAGGCAAATTCACGCGCAATTTCCTGCGTCTGCAAAAAGACAATGAATTACATTAATGGCGCCGACAAAACGACTGCGCGCACCACCTTGGGCACATTAACTACGCCCGGAATGGGCGAGGGTCTCTAAAATACGAGGCGTTTAAGAGGGAATAAAGAAAAACCATCTACGACTAGTTTTATTGCATCTTTACCATAACGAAAATATTTTGTTCAGAAAAAAATATTACCGTGTTTATTGTTTCTACGACATCAATGCCACACCAGTCTAGGAAGATACCTATCCTGCTCGGGAGTGTTTTATCGCTCCACGGAAGCCCGTCTGGTGCGGAGCCATTAACAAATGATATAAGTGACAGCTCCCATAACGTAGATCTGAGTGGAAAGCGCGCAGTCACGTGTGAAGGATCAGTGTCACTCCGTCATCCATCACCCCGGAGCGGAGGATTAAACTAGTTAAGTTAGAGCGCGCCGCGCAAGAATCCTGAGATCAGAAGGTGGAGAAAGAAGAGCCTCAAGATGCCACTGAGGATCTGTGAGGTTAGATGCTAATTTGAAATCAATAGTGACGGAAATCTCTTAGAAAGGATCACGACGTCAGAATTAATTGATTTTTCAAATTGGGGCTTTGGAGTGTAGAGAATTTTTCGATCAAAGAACTGTTACCCAACTAGTGCAATTATATAAATAATATTATCTCTGTTTAATGCGTAAGAGAGCTGCACAATTCTTTCTATTTTAATCCAAACTTGGTGGTCGAACTGTATATCAAATTGTGTGCATTACCCATATTCATCCGGCACCCTGCTAGATATGTATCGCAATTGATTGTCTGACTTTTTCCAAGGCCAATCAAGATAAGCCTTATCGATCTGTTGATCATATCATATGAAACTATTTCCCAATTCCCAGCTCCGGCCTCTTGCGTGTCTACATATAAATCAGTCAGGATATTAACCCCGCGTGTGCAATGTCCGCATCGCGTTGATTTACGCGTCTGGAGAGCACTTCGCACCTCTGTGCCCACATAAAAACGTGTTTATGACGAGAGAATATGCAGTATTCAGCATGCCGCATTCCTCGCGCCCTCTGCGCCGTGCACTTGCGCGGCGCCAGCGGAAATGGCCGCCATCAATCACAATTTACCCGCGCGTGTGACAATCGCGCTCTTTGCATTCGCTGGGCTATCGCCGCCGGCGTCGTAATTTGATCACGGTAACGACATTGAAGTGACAATTATGAAATTACATTACTCATTGAGATGTACGCGAACTGACGGCGTTGCCGGGGCGCGTCACTCATAAATCATAACGCCTGTCGGGTTGCTTTAGCGTAGCACCGGGGCTAAAAATACGCTATTTGTCTTCTTTGCTGGAGAGGAAGAGATACACTTCATACAGCTTGTTACAAAACGGCCCAACCCGCCGACCCGGCCTGCTCGCAGCGTAGGTGATGTAATTATACAGCAGTGGTAGATGTCAGTGGAGGTTAGGATTTGTATTAGTTGTAGCGGTGTCGACTTGTGAAGTTGCTTCTGAAGGAAAATTCACTGACTTGTGATAAATTTAGCTCATGTGTACCAATGTGGCGTGCGTTATATTTCAGTACGTTGTCTTCGCTCGTGCTTCTTCATATCTTATGATACATGACACTGTTGTGCGGCTGCCTGCACGTCGTCTAGCTTTTTATTACCACTCAGCCGTGGCATGCCATGCGATATTACAAATAGACGTTCGAACGTTGCACACTTCGCCACACACGGAATGCCGCCGCGTCACACACGCCTCCGCCGGAGCTGGTAATAAGAGGTCGGGTGACGGCTCGACAGGCAGGAGGCGGGCATCTTCCTCGATTCAATGAAGAGTACTAAAATTATCACTAAATTACCCACAGCTCGTTAAGCTTGCGTACGTGGAGATCTTGACGTTATTTCTACTCGAAAAATTCCTTCCCTGGCCAAGTGGTATATTTATTGTGCTTGCCGGATTACTGAAAACATATTTTATGAAATCTCCACTCAAAATACAACGCACTCATTGATTTCCATTGGCAAAATAAGTTTTTCTATGCCAACAAATTGTGCTACCCCACCCACTAAAAATCCAGAATTGGCAGTGAACATGACTGCGTATCATGCTATCAGCACAAAAATTAATTTCACAAACATGTCATCATAAATTGCGCACATTTAATATCATTCCACAAACGCACGCCATCAATATGATAATATGATGATACACGTCATCGTTTAACCCGCTGTCCTCCCAAAAAATTATTACCCCACACCGAGTGTCTCATAAATCCGCATTATCGCATGTATGCCAGCCATGTAACCATGTCCACGAATTCGTGTCGCGTAGTTTTTGAACGCCGCCGATTTGATTACCAGCCCGTATGCGTGATTTAAACCAGGCGGCTAATATATATTTTCGTGCATATTCATAAAGATAACGCGTAATTTATGCGACCATAAAGCTGTGGGCCCGATAGCCACCTGCTGTAATTGGTTTGTCATTCGCGGCCGGCGATAAATCATCGCGGCCATATTGTCAGGCTGTACATCAAACGTTTATACATTTTATTAGTGCGATTTACGACAGCAGCGACTTGATTTTCGGCGACTTGAATATGAAATATAATGTTATTAGAGAGAAGCGGTTAATTTTTACCACGCGGTTTTAAATTGAAGTAAGAAAATATGTGCATTAAATGCGGACTTTGCGGACGAAGGCGGCGAAGTAAAAAAATAAAACGGCAGCGATAACGATAACGCACGCCACGCCGTGACATTTCACTTGGTTTATGACTGCTCGGCGACCCATAATTCATATTAACATTGTAATCTTTTTCGACCTTTTCACGAATTGTGCCAGCACACGAAGCGAGTATTCCCGGGAGGAATGCGGTGGTGTAACTCATGCAAACGAAATCTCGTGTTTGCTAAACGTCCCCAATGATGACAATGCAAGTTTTTGTGGTGACATCTGCGGCGAGATAGGTGAAGCTCAAAAAATTAGTCATACTCTTCTCCCACTCCAACCGGCTACGACTAACGAGATAAAAATGTATTATAACTGAATAAATATTAATTCATAAGAAGCTTTATGGGAAAAAAATGTTTATTGCCTGTGGCAGTTGTAATTATTTCTATCCCAGTCATTTTGATAAATTGAAACGTTTTATGGGACGTGTGCTGCTGCACGCCATTCGTGTTTTCCCAACATTTTATTGCATTTTATAGTTTTAGATTTTATAGCGACGGCTGTTCGTTTACGGCTGTTTTATGCGTGTGTTATACAATGTGGATACATGGTCGACGTCATCATACGTGCATGTTAAAAGCGATCAAATCACTTGAATTAAAATAAAATCCACCTGAAAATAAAATAAAATGTAAAACTAAACAACTCTCAAATTCAAACATTGAAGCTAGACGCGTAAAGGAATTTAAACAATTTACGAAACGTGTAAGTCGTCGTAAAAGACACCGCCATCAAAAGACGTTAATTACAGGCACTTAATCAAAAGCACTAATTAACTCGTCGTGTGCTTCTTTGAGGTGCCAAGGCAATCGCTGCACGTTGCACGACAGGGTAATTTATTTTGGACATTGTTCACATTTTTCACTGTGCTGCACCCCTTTTTCGAAGAAATTAAAATATTAGCTGTCCACTGTGCCAGGCTGTTGATAATTTTATCACATGCGAGGGTGCAATAGCTTTGCGTGTGGCTGTCGACTCGAATTCTTGGTCGGTTGGGGTTGATGTTTCAATTCTGAAATTTAGATATTCATATGAGAGTAAACAACAACTGCGATTGTCGGTATTACAGAGCTCTATTGAAAATTGCACAGCTGCTCCCGATGTCTTTTCGTATACTTTATATTCAATTACAATTACCCATCAGCAATGTGGTCGTAAATCTTTCACATGTCACTCATTAAAGCTCGCAGACTACGGCAACTGGTCGGCCTGTCCTTCCCCTGCTGGTTTTTTGCTTCTAAAGAATGTTAACTCGGGCTTTCGTAGCTTTGGTTATGTTGCCTCGGCTCCCCCGGCCTGATTTTGAATAAACAACTCAAAATTCTTTCCTTGAATTCCTGCCCGGAGAACAATAGAACATTCTGGAGATGTTGTGATTCTCTGGCAGAATTTTTTCACTGTCTGGCAGCGACACCGGCGATAAATCGCCGCCATAAGTATTTGGCGTTGTCCATCTGTATAATTACACGCTATATCTGCGCCGCGGCGTTGTTTCATCTCGGCTGATTGATGGATCGACGACGTCTGCATGCCTCTCAGGAGGCGCGCACCAGGTCGTGTCGTGGCCAAATTCGGAGCGACGCGTCGCGAATGCCGATGATGAAAGATGATGAAAGACCATCCAACCATCCAGCGTGCCTCGGTCGCATGTTTATATTCATGCCGATGGCGTGCTTTCAATATCATTTTCACATCGCGCTGTAAAACCAGCAATGTGCATCGTGCGCCTGAATTATTACGTGGACGATAAAATTTACGATTATTTAGCCCCATTATAGGCGGCCATAATACAAGTCAAAAGTGAGTTGTTTATGAGTGGCTGTCAATCACACATACACATAACCTCACTTGAGGCCTACGCAGCTGCAACAACACTGCGCTGAAGAAAAAGGCATGCCACGTTGTTTTTGTGTGGTTATCATTGGATCAACGGTCTTGTAACTTGGCTTAACCTGTGTTGCCCGGACAATGCTGGTAGTCAAGGCATCAGATTGAGGCGGCTGGCCATAAAGCAGATACATACTGATTACTGATTAAAAACCAGCACTGAGTGCCAGCGCTTTATGGTCGTCGTAAACGCCATAAACACCGCGGCATTCCGCGCTATAAAACACTGCCATCGCTGCTGACCAATAGCCATAGCACTCATACTTTGCGGCACCTTAAACGGCCGTCGGAGAATATATTAATAGAGCAGTAAACGGCGTGTTAATTTCCCAGCAAACGCCGCCGCCGCCGCACGAAGCAGAGTGCGATAAGATGGCCGCCATCCCTGCAAAGCTCCACGACACTCTGCTCCACCATCAAAACGTCTGCGAGGTTTAATAAGGCGTGCGGCGCGAAATGTTTATATCAGCAGTTGGAGCGTCTTCTTGTGTTCGCTGCTGGCTTTATGGGCTGTTCGCGCACCGCGCCTGATATTGCGGCAATAATTTAACATCAGACGCGACGTAAACGTGTCACCTAATCAAATTTACGGCCGCTTTGTTGCGTTTTGTCAGCGCAACACTGTCACCCTCAACATATGCACCTCTATCGCAGAAGCTCCACGCCGTACGTGACGATGTTCACCATATATGAGGTGGCAGCACTGTCTGTAGAGGTCGCACGCTAATTTGTCTGTCAGCCGCGCACCGTATTTCTTTATTTAGCCTCCATTTGACTCTCACCTCTGGACCATTACCCGCCACTCCTGCAATTTGGCTACCTCGAGAGAGACCGAGCGTGGTGCTTCCGCCTTCGCCGGCTGACAGTTTTACGGGCCCTCTGCTCCAGCCGCGCGTCGTTTCTCTTCATCAGCGCGTTGTTTATAATGCTCGCTGGTGCCGGCGACTGCTGAGTGCTCAAAAGCTGAAATAAACTTTTTTCAAGTCCATTTAATAACAACCAACACACTTTGCTCGGATAGATACCAAATCAGGACACCTTGTACATGATCTTATATAGCGACTGACTGAGTAACCATCAGGATTTATAGTTTGCGTTTACGACACTATCAATTTCTTGCCGCGGCCATCTTGGCCATAAAACCTGCCTGCATGATGTAAAAACATAGAAGTGAGTAGCCTAATCGGATGATTCGATGATTAACGCGGATATTTGTGTTATTTGTATAACCATGAAGCCGGTGAGCTGCTGAGCGGTTGAGTTATGGCGGAGCGTAAAAAACGGATTAGACTGTTGGCATTACACATTACAACGCTGCCCAGCCAGACCAAGAATTGGCATGTTTATGGGGCAATTATAGAAATGAGCAGCGCTTTAATCGCCGTCAAGCTGGAATGATTAGTGGCTTCATTATTTCCACCAATCACACTGCAGCCGGCTCTATACGGGCCAGCACAACTTGTGTATAATTAAAATTGCAATTTATTTCCGATTGTCACTCCTTCGGTTATTTTAATTGAAATCGTATAGGTGATTTATGAAACCAGACCAATGCGCTATTATTTATGACAATCAAATCTAAAATATTCAAAGCAGTGTTAGACATAAATCGAACAAATATGACTGGCGACAATTATCCTCGCAAACATATTAATATTCCAATTAGTTGCGTCTGTTTAGTGTGCTGGTGCACATAAATAACTAATGTAGTGTTTTAATGAATATTTGATGTCGACAAACGGGATTACCAGCACAAGGTATGCATTTTTAATTACTACTCATGTAAATTAATTTTATTCTATTTTTGCAAAATAAATGCATCCTATTGTATTCCGGCTTCTTATTTCCACATTATCTCGAAAAGTATTTATGATGAACAGATACAAATAACGTTAATTGAATCAAACATTTATCTTTAGTCAAAAATTGACAATCTTACCCTTTGGTAAGAAATTAATTATTGCTAAATAAATAAATTTATATACACAGAATGTCATTAAGTGTACTTACAAAGTGTTTAATATTCATTATATATTATCTATCTATCTAATATTAAACACCTATTAAACCTTTCTAATCAACAAACCATGTAAAAGCAGATAAAATAAACGTTATACTGAAGAAAGCAACAATCCATAAGATATATTTAGTAAATTGTAGTTAAGTTTCTCCTACATAATAAATTTATATAGTCCATCCGCTGTGGAATTTTGTTGTGATTTCAAATCTGTTAAATGTATTTCTCTACGGTTAATATTTCCCTAGAATATGAAGAAATATGAATCCTAAATCGTTGATTTCCTCGTTCTCTTAAAAAGTAGTGATCACAGTATTTGATATAAAAATATTATTGGAATAAAAATCTATTTTTCATTCAAAACTAGGTTATTGCTCCTTTGGACTTTTTAGAACTAAAATAAATTTATATGGTCTACCCGAAAAAGAATTGCGCTGTGGTTTCAAACCCATTGCTCATTTTGCTTTCTAAAATAAAACCTTCAAAAATAAGAAAAGCAATGCTTGATTTAAAGTTCCGAGCTCCTTTATTTTCTCTGATTTAGATAGTTGAAGTGAATACGATCAAGTCTAAAATAAAACAACAAAAAAGCGTCATAGTCAAATTAAACTTTTAACCTAACTTTAACCTAGCGTGGTAATCCCCTATCATGACAACTTCCCGCAATACATCACGCCCGTATCGCCGATGTAGGACTACCGTATCATACTACACTCGTCAACAGACGCCTTAATGTATTCCCTCCTCGGCGGCGGCAGATAATTAAATCAATTACATGTAATGCAATCGCGATAAACTTAATTTACTGCTTGTAAAAGTGACAGGACAAGGATGGCGTCGTTTGAGGTTGTAAATGCTGTTAATGTTTGAAGACAGTGGATGCTGACGTTGCCAAACTGATAAGCAACAAGGGGACGAGGAGATGGGAGTGTGATCCCTGATCCTGTCATTATTTTTAATGCGCACTTTGTTATGCGGCTCCGACATTAAAACGAGATTACTGCTGTAGGGTGACAAAGAAGGGTTGTTGCCTCTCACGCAACAAACATCATTCATGCCTTTGACATATTTAATTGCAGTGATAAATATAAATTAGGTTTATGTATTCAATTGTCATCATAGAGAAAGGGAGCAATGGATTATTGTATGAGATGGAAGTTTATAATACATGACCATGTTAGAGAACGCAATTCTTACAAATTTAAGAATATTGTGAGTTGAACTACTACTTCGGAGGTTCCCCCATTCTAGATCCAGCATCCATCCTTGGTCTCTAGGATATCTATCCTGACATGGCCAGTCGTCCGCACAGGATATGATTGCCTTGGCTAGGAGATTTATGACTGCTTTTATCACCGCCTCTAACGACATCGCATTGAACGTCTGCCACGGTCGTGTGATGATAGACGATATCGTCTGCATGCGCACAACACCCCAATTTACGAGCTCCATTTGAAAAAATGCAAATCACCTCAGCTACCTCAGCACTGATGTTGAATTATTAATTAAACAGCACATCATGCGCATATTGAAAGCTAATTTCCGCTACTAATTGAATCGATTTGCATGCATTGATATCGCATAGCGGTCTAGCATATAAATGCCCATGCGGTATAATTGGAGTGCGAACGGTTATCACCCATGTCCACTCTGCGGGACGTTTGACCAGTCGCACAAGAAAGCCGCGCCGCTACATAAATATATAATATAAACGTTGTCGGCGTGTCATTAAATCGTGCCGTTTTGGTAAATTGTATCGTACGGTTCGTAAAAGGGCGCGCGCAGAACAATGGCACACATAAAGCGCAATAAATTCGCGTCATAACGTGACAAGTGCAAAAAGCACGCCTGTGGTCAAGAGCAGGGCAGCTTGCGACAGAGACCGATCAACGTCCGCAAGAAAGCTGCCGGGAACAAGGTCCAAGGATGTTGCCATGTAGAAAAAGCAATCGGTCGATCTTAAATTTCAATATGGTTTATTCGCCGGCGCGCGCGCACACAATGGTCCGCCAACAATGGAGGGCTCATAATTCATTTGTTCGCGGACAAGTTATCGCCCGGGTTGTGTGCGCGGCGCGCTGCATTTTCAAATTTTCTGCCACATAAACCGCATTAAGATTTAGATACGCAGCGTTGCAACGTCGCACCGCCGCCGGAAGCAGCGGCCATTTTGGCGCGGCCGTAGCGCAAAGGAGACGTTAAATTATGGAGTGTAAAAATAAGCGATATGTGGCTGATCCTTTTATTGCCTCGCCGGCAGTAAATTATCCGGGCTGGAGAAAATGAGAAGACCGAGGAGATTTATACCGTCTAATATTTTTACGCCACCGCCGCCACCGCCACTGCCGCCGCCCGCCTTTGGAAGGAACGCCTCGCAAATATATCACGGAGGGTGCAGAGAGTGTAGCATTAGCATCGAACTTTGTACTTACTCGGCTGCAAATAAAAATTTGAAATATTTCATTCGCGAGACGAAGTAAAACAGAACCATCCAGCTTTTTGCTCGGAATTTCTTGGAGCATGTTGGGGTATTTATCTTTTCCTTCGTCTTCTCGCACTTCTTGTGCTTGCGTTTGAGCGAGCTGTGGTGTGGTAAATATTTTTATTGTGACACGATGTGGGAGGCGGTGATGAGTAATGGAAGTGCCACAACACGACAAGAGCAATGACGCCAACGAGTAATCGCTATTCATGACATTTCGAGGTGTTGGGCACAGCGGGAACAGCTGCCGACTTCAGCCACCACGCACTTCGAATGTGTTGCATTAGGAGCCATGAATCTTTCAAAACTCTCGATTCACTTTTAACGCCGCGCGGTCGTAAATCCAGAGATTTCCGAGATTTATATCGGAGTATGTTGATGTCGCCAGCCGCGTCCGAAGTCACGACTCATAAATGCTTCAAGCAGTTAACACGTGTGTGCTTCTGTATAATTCCGGATATTTGGATGCATTTCAACGGAGATCCCAATCGAAATAGTCTAATGGGACTGGTCGCCAGGAGAAACAACAGGTCTGGACAAGTTTCAACCTGTGCCATCCCGGGAACAGCCAGAAGTTTTATCAAATTTTACCATGCGGGTAAATATACCACGGCGTGCTACTACGCTGACATTAATAATGCCGCGCGTGGTCATAAAGAAAGCGCGCTTGCCGGTGGAGAAACAACGAGACGAGGCTATTACTTTAGCGCATAACTCCAAATACCTTTAGTGACGCGGGCGGCAGGCACACATACAAATTAAATATTTCCATGTGGAAAGGCAGGGAAGCGGTGTATATCTTCATTTGCGCCGCGGCGCTGAGACGTGTGCGGCAGGGCGTTACTCACTCGGCAAATGGACGAGAAATCACTGCATGCCGCCGCCGTCGTTTGGCGACTGTGTTCATATGTAGCACGCCGCCGGCGGCAACTGGCGAGCGGAGTGCTTTTAATTTTTAAACTCGAATGTGTTCCTGACATTTACTGCCGCTGCTTTTTACGACCATCTACACTCGTGAGCGAAATAATTCTCCAGCGGGTTGCCTCCCGACGACGTGTTGGTTTATCCCAGGTTGGGTCCGGAAGGTATCCCCCAACCACTCTCCATTTGAAATCCAATTGACAATCAAATAATACGAATTGATTGGCTCTGCGTTTCGATTATTTCCGCGCCGACGGGTAATATATTTGCAGAATTAATAAATGCCATTATTTAAATGCATTGGGCGCAGTTGACGTCTAGGTCCATCTAGTTGTCACGCGCAGACGGCGCGCCCGGAGCTGCAGCCGAAGCAATACGCTTTGATGTGCGATAATTAATCGCAGTCGGTGCGCGCTATCATCATATTTTCATTTTCGTCACTGCAGCGCGGCCTGTCAGTGTTTTGATTAATCGGCGCGCATCCAGAGCCCGCGGTGTGGGTGCGCGTGGTGAGTGCATAAAGTTAGACATGTGCGGCACGTCAATGCGGTTATTATTCTATTTATTAGTGTGCCCGCTAGCAGCATGTGCAGTACTCGTTATTGGCATATCACGTTTTATTTAAAAACGGTGCCACCGCGGGGTGCTTTGATTAGCTCTGGGAGTGAGGAGCACGTCGTCACCCTTCTAATGCACTGTCGATGCAAACGAAGTCGAGATGAGTCTTTCAATTTCACATTCAAAACCCACACCAAACGCTCAGCAACCAACAGCATGACGGGTTGTGTTTGCTTGCGTGTGAAGTCGCTTGAAGAGTGTGAAGTGGCCTACTCCAATCCCAGGGACGTACAGTTAATGGATATTTTCCTTTTCCTCACTCCTCTCATCACCGCATTTTTCTCCGCCATTCTTTTCCGGAATATGCTTATTAAAAGTTCCAAGCAGATGGCTTTCAATGGCATGCAAATTGGTCCTCCTAACCACACTTCCACCAGCATCTCAAGATGCCGCCGTCATGAGGAGCTCTTTGTTTTCCTTCCTGCGAGCCATTAATCCGTCTTCTTTGTCACTCCAAGTGCGGGATTAAATTACGCGTGCGGAGAATGGAAGAGTATCGACAGGAGCGCAGATGGTGCGGTTACCAGAGGTGCTTAGTTCATCACCCTGGAAAACCGCTCTTTTGTCCCGCTGTCAGCATGTTGCGCATTGACGCTGGTATTCAACAAGCTGATCCGAAATCGCACCGCCGCGGTCCGTTTGTATCCCGGATAAAACACGTGTGTAATCCAGGGTGCTGTGCGCTAATCGCTGAACTGGAAGCGCTTGTCAACACAATGACCAGAAAAGGATTAGCCAAGCAAATCCAAACTGAAAACTTGCTGTAAAGAATCAAAGCGATTCATAATTCTGTAAATCACCTCGTGTTGACGGACAACCATCCTGTTGGATCTGTTTTGGCGCTAGGAAGAGTGAGGTAAATCACACGCCAAGAAGTATACAACCGCCATCAATCCGCCAGCAGTCAATTAAACGCGTTCGCTGTACGTTGATGGCTGTCGTCGCGACTGTATTTTAAACACGGCTATATACAACGCTGATGATAGAATTATGGCACTTGACTCTATTCCCACTCAATTTCGGCGCGTGTCGATGGCAAACATACAACATGATCTACTCCCGACTGTCGGGGTGTTTTGGCGTTGTTTATGTGGATCCGGTTCCGGCGGCTGGTAACTGTTTTGCGGGCTGTAAGCGGGTGAAACGGATTTATTCGAACGAGTCGCAGCAGGCCCGCGCCTGCCCGCCTGACTGTGATAAATGAGAGCTAAGTGTTTAATAGACTAATCGATATAATAGTGGCGTGCCGTTTGAGTGGCAGCGCCAGTAATTATTGTCGACTACCACGATTTGCTGACCAAGGGAGAGTCATGGCACCAGAAAGTATAGAGGTGCGCGTTGCTAATTGGGGCACCGAAATTTACCGGAACTGTCTGCCTCGAGCGGTGTCTACAAGCTTCGTCCCAAGTTCGCTCAAAGCATGCCGAAGCTGTATGAACCTCCCAGGCGCCGGGGGATGTTACGAGGGCCCAATAGAAACCTCTAAAGGAGTGCTACTTTAAAAAATATTTGGTTTGGTGAGGACTTTTGGTGATGCCCGCAAGTCTCAGATCAGCGCCAGCCCATCACCAGGGCGCATTATTTAGTAATAATAAATCGCCACCGCAAGGTAGGTCGCCCCTTCATATCGCCCACCGGATTATACTCATTACGTCGCCGGGCGAGGCCTATAATTTCCGTAAACAACCACGTCTGGCGGCGACGACCACGTCGTCGGTGCACGCATGTTACGTGCCAAATTATATTAACTTGACGGCGTAATTATGGGGCTCTTTTCGTTTTTAATTTATATGCTAGCGAGCGACGCGTAATTGCGATAACGCGCCTTTTGTGCTAGCCTATCGTGATTATACATCTTGCATGTATCACAAATTCTCCTCCACATCAAAATGGGCTCCACATTTTCAACTAGGTTATGTTGCGAATACAATAGTTGCAGTTGGACTAAGTGGTTTCATGTCACCACAATCACATAAAAGAGCAGAAATGTACTTTTATCTCCATTGCTAGTATTTAGAAAGCTTTGACCACATGACCACACGCCATAATCGAGTGGTTCACATCGCGGCGGCACATGCAATTACGAGCCGTAAATCAGCTCGGGCGCAAATGGAGTTATATGGGTATTTTTATGAGCCATGCCAGCCGGCAAGGAAAGTTCTTTACGACTTAAGTCGCGTTTCGGTTATTACTGCTCTACCAGACGCGACCACAAGGTTTAATAATTTATGAAAACGCTACATTTTAGCCCCCCACTAGCCAGAGATGTAGGAGCCAAGGCTTCCAGTTCCCAAACACTTTTTACTTACCCATTGAACACCTAAGCCCATAAAAATTAGCCTTGTCCAGCACCAGTAGCTACCTACCAGTCTAATCCCTGACATGCAACATAAATCTCCTTCTTTATAACACTTTATACCCGTCACATAACCGTCGAACAAGTCCTAACAAAATGAATTCATTGTTTTCCTTTCGAGCGTATAATTGTCCCATCACTTTTTCCTCTTGCTGCCCTCAGCCGCGGCACGCGTGATTAATCAGGCACTGTTTCCATCCAACTCGCACCGAGTCATACCGTCATGCACGTAATAATAATAAATGTGAGAACAGTTTCGATTGAGCGGCATCGTGGGCTTCGAATGCATCAGCCGTCGTCTTCATCGCTGACAATACAATCTATTAATCCCTGTCATGCGGCGGCCGCGCCGGCTAATTTATTATGCCGCCATTGCGCTGTCTACTCCCTGTCACACCGACCGCCGCTGATACAGCGATGCATTAATCATTAATATACTCCCATGGCATGCATGCTATTACATGCTGCAGCGTATAGAGATGGTACAGAGGTTTTTAAACGGTGCGGTCGTTGGAAGCAGCGCCCAAATGTTATTAATTATGATAAATAAAATTATGCGCTGTAATTAAACACCAGCGTCATTACGTTCCGCAGCCTGTGCGTAATTATTAATAATGCGCGGAGCAGCTAGCGTGACTGTATGTTAACAAGATTTATTTATTATTGAGTTTTATTCGCCGTGTCCAGCTTATCGTTACATATTTATTACGCTTCGTGCAGAAGGAGCAGAGGAAATGCTTATGTTCATCATCACCCGGAGGCAACTGTTGTTATTGTATAGTTAATAAAATTGTAGCGTCTTGCTTAATAACCATGAGTTATAAGTTATAATAACATGAGCGGCAATAAAAATGCAAATTTCGCGCTGGTAACGCATAATAGTTGTGGCCGTTAATGGCGACTTCATCGACGAGATCGCCTTGGTCAAGCGTTCAACAGAAAACACACATAAACGGTGCTCACGTGTTGCTTCCGTCATTTTCATGCGGCTTATTTACGCTGCGAGAATGTTACTAACTTAACTATTTGAATCCTCCGCAGGCTGACACATTGTCAAGCGCATGAAGCGTGTGTGGCACTTTGTAATCGCAACTTGCATCCAGCAGTTACTTACAATTATTACTGTTATTGCGCGGGCAAATTCCCGTCTTCTTCAATTTCTCGCCGCGTGCAAATTGCCTAGCACTCTGGTCATTTATTTATTGAAAATTCCAATGATTATGCAAGTGCCACGCCATGGTGCATCATAAAAACCAATGATGCCCGTTTAAAGCGTTTTCCAAATGAAACATGCATTAATTCGCAATAGAACACATAATTTATGATTGTTTATTGCTAGTTTCTAGCGCTGCTACTAATTGATTGCACTGCCTTGCCTTGGGTGTCTAATAGACTCATTAGAATCGTGACATTTCGCGTGATTATGCTCTCCAATCTATATAAACTCTCTATCAATATGTAATAAGTCACAATTATTCGCATGAGTGTTGCGCGATATTTGCTCAGTCGCGCGAGTCGTAAATCAAGCTGTCGATGGGACAGTGATAGATAGACGTGGTGAATTGCCGAATGCCAACTGGTATTTAATTATGCTTTATGACAATTTACTATGCGCAATCAATGGAATTTAAATAGTTCCAACTTTGGGAGACGTTAAAATAGCGTTGGTATGGTACTTGTAGGCTAATATGTCGAATGAAAAATGCATGTACGCTTTCTGCTTTCTAATTACCGACCACAAATCACAGTCAGTGCTCCTGTCAGTTGGCAGCGCAACGTATATTTACATTTAACGAGCACGGGGGACAAGTTTGTCCCTTTTTGGACAAGTGCACAACTGACGACCGCTTTGTAGCTCGGCAAAATGGCAAAACGAAAACGAAGTTGCAAAGGTGCGATACGGGTCCGCCTGAAAAAATATCCTATCGGCATTATCGCCCTCTGAGGTGTTGTTCACGCCGCCTTGATCTACACCTGAAATACTGGCCTAATATCCACCGCCGCTCGAAAATTCTCTTCACAGGATATCTATCTCCAGAGACTGCTTCGATGCTTTCCTCTTTCTTCGCGGCTTGGAGCGGCGCGGCGACTGCATCGCTACGTAAACGGCTTTCGGCTCTTGCAAGCCGATGATATATCAGCATGTCGGATTATCGCGATTATTATTATTATTCAGCACTTGTCGCGCGCAGCGAGTTAATTAATTAAATCGCGGCCTACGCGCGTAAAAAGCCGCGTATCGCGCCACACTCGCCACACTGTAAACTAGCGCGCTTGTAATAATATTGACGACGTTGCCGTGTTGCATTTGCATTCGTAAGTGGCGTTTATTGTTTCACAATCGGCGTGGGTGGGATTTTCATTAAAATCAATTAGTCGCGCTCGTAACGTGCAAATTCATTGAGTACCATGGCGTGTCGGACAGAAAGGAAATGCATGTGTGAAAAGGGAAATACCTATATTTGCACGCTACGACGTTGGGAGGTCGTGTACCGAGAAACACCTTGGCGACACTTTGAAAGACAATAGAGACAATAATTGCGTGTGGGCTTTCGAGCTGGACATAAATATTCAAGCAGCCTCTGAGATGGCACTGTTGAAAGCCCTTTGTAAGCTCTACCTCCCTGAGTTATGCGCATGGTGTGGGCATGATATGCACGGAAAGCAGCAGATCAGTAGCAAGACTGTGAGTTTCCTCTCCGTTTGAATAATGAGCATGCGTTAATCACACTCACTCGAACTATAAATATGCGCTTAACGCGCTTTTATTTCACTGTTTCGCATCGCTTCGCGAGCGAGTGAAAACTTTCCCGCATCGCCGCTGATTTATGACTGCTATATCCGTGTAACATGTAATAAGAGCGAACGATGCGGCCGCGAGCCAGGGGATATAAATACGATCGCATTGTTGACATGTGCATGGAAATTCGTGTCGACATTGCACTTAAAACTAAATAACGCAAAAGAGTTTCAATGTTGTAATGACATTGGATGACAATGGATTGATGAAATGTTCTCCTATTTACCCAATCATGGAGAGATTCGGTTAATCAACGGACGTGACGCAACCTCCATTTGAAGACCTACTATAGTAAGCTCCTTGATTGCACCTTGAAACAACTGCTCAAAGATCTGCTGATTTATGATACACCTACGAGAGTAAAAAACATCTTCGTACATCCAATTCCAATCCAGACACACTATCGACATCGTGGTTTTATTTTTATTAAGGCCGTCGCTGAGGCCGTAGTGGAGACGGCAGCAGTGAGGTCTTCCTCGGTCGGCGCTGGGATAAACCAGCTAAAGCCTCACAACCGCTCGACCATTCCTGCGGGAACGATTTTCTAAATCACTACTTAGCTGCCCACCAAATTGGCCTGCTGGCGTTGGAAAAGTTTAAATAAGCTGTGCAAATCGCCACGTAAAAAGTGCGGTTATCTAGAATTAAGCGACAAAGACCACGCTGGGCCGCACGAGAGCAAAGTTTTATTGAAGTCGAATTTTAAGGTTACTCACTTAAGATCATAGGGTTCAGCAGATGGCTGCAGCACAGGACACAATCTCTGTTATTATCATCTTCAGCCTCGTTGTCGTACACAGAAATAAGCTGTAATTACTGCCGCTTGCAGATATTAATTTGCAACTTGCGAAAACTCTTCATCAGCTGGATGCTGGCTGTGCCTGCATCAACTGATCCCACGCTTGAGGACTCAAGGTCACCCTAACTAAATTATGGCACCGCATCATTCATCAATCATGGCATTTTTTCAATTAATTCCAGCGAATCGATTATTATTCATTGACAATTTGTTTACTTCACATCTTTCTCAGGCGCATTCGCTGGAAATAAATTACACATAAATGTGTATGATAAATAAGCTGCGCTGTGAGTTATTGCTGGCTGCCATAACATTAATTAAATGCCACGAGGTTATCGAGAGAACTACACACATATTAGCGAGCGCAACACACGCGTTATTAATGTCATAATAAAGTATTTCTGACCCGCGACGAACTCTCTCTCTCTCTCTCTCTCTCTATTGGAGATAATAAATTAAGTTATTTGCGCGCATTTTTACTGTCGTAGATTATTTATTTTAATTGACACGCTCGGCGTATATATTTCGCAAACCAGGTGATAATACACAGGCTGTCTTAATGATACGAGTATCTTGGAACAATCTCATCTCCACTTCTTGCGCTCAATTTTCAGTTGTCATTAGAACACTCTGTATAGCTTCCTATCAAGTGGCAATCGAGTGGTAATAATTTATGTGCCTGATAGACGATCGAGTAACGCATGGACATGGTGACACTATCCGAGCCATGATATCGAATACGATTTGTTACGCAAACGCTCCACCGATTTCTGTCCGCTGGCCGCGCCGCTTCAGCGATCAGGAGCGCAGGAACCTTTTGTTATCGACGTTTGGTGGTGTAATAAAACATGGTGTAATTGTCACTCGATTGGATGGTGAACACGCACCCAAAAGCGATCAATCCTTCATAGAAGTGGTGCCTTTGAAGCTTGGCAAAGATTTGGTTTCGAAACTGTGGTGAGAGGACATTCTCTCCTAATCTTTTCAACGCATTAATCGGCATTTACTTGGCAACGCCAGCGACATATTTATGACGGCACTGCTCGCTCGTATGAATGTTTACCATACATTAACGTAATTTATATCTATCGCGCGCTGGCAGTTCTGTTAGTTCATAACAACTGTACTACTATATTCTCTCCGACGGGGACTGCATGGAGATCGACGACTTGAAAACACGAAGGAGACTTAAAAAGAGTTGAAGCAGAGGAAGGGTTTTCAGTTTCTAATCATCTACAATTGAACCTGAGACTAATCGAGAGTGATCAGTGCCAAAAACACTGTTATTAGGATGGTGTTGGCATCTGTCTGAGCCTTCACCTCAAATAAACCACCATAGAAGCAAAATTTTGTTCAGCTTGGGAAAATACGAGTCAATATATTATCAAATCAAATAACACATTTTTATATTTAAAAATTTAACGATAAAAATAGCTCACATTTTATATAGAGTCATCCAGTGTTTGTCGAATTACACAATAATTTGATATGAGAGGAGTTCAAATACATTTTTTTTTCAATTTTCTTGATTTGCAAGTCATCAGAGTTTGTACATGGCTTAATTACTCACATACAAATAAATAGCATTTAATGAGATCTGTACAATAGTCACTTATTTTACAGTTTCCTTCATCTCTCCTCCACACTGCCTTCGCATCCGCCATTTTGTACACAAAGAAATTTAAATTAATATCACACAGTCACGTCCTTAACCACATTGAAGCAAAAAACACGAGACTAGTTCCAAAAGTCAGCATCACAGTCCCTCCTTGGGTCACTTCACGGATGCATACCAGGAGCCGACCCAAGTCTAGGTCCATACAAAGAATATGGTGATAGATACGGAGATAATCCCGGATGAGTCAACGGATAACTGCTCAGCGGAGATGCCGTGAGAGATGGTGGCAGAAGGGACGGCTTGCTATATGGATGGTACCTCGCTGTGGCCAGTGGGCTGAGTGGTGGAGTTGGATACGTCCGATGGAGAAGTGGGTGAGTTGGCGGAAGACCAGGAGCACTGAGCATCGATAGCGCAGTGGCATCAGTGACAGATCCAACACTTGTATGGGTCCTTAAATGCGTGAGGAGTTCTTCTGAAGAAGAGAAACGCTTCCCGCAGTATGCACCATCACCTGAGATCCAGTTGCAAATGTGCGGAAGGTGTGAAGCTGCTGCTAGGGCTGCAAGTTGGGCGTGCGCATATGCAGCAGCCGCAGGATTATGGGCGAGATAACTCGAGGCTTTTGAAGTGACATGATCGCATTGAGTGCATCCTGCTGGGCATGTGGTTGTTTTCGGAGCAATGGGAGCCACTGACGTTGGTGGCATCAGGTGTGAGCTGAGGCTACACCCAGTGCAGTATGGATCTCTGCACATAGGGTCAGTGGGACTCTTCAAACGAGCATAGTTCAAGTATGGATTCAATCCGGATTTTAAAGCATGATGTTGAGACATCAGACTACTTGTCATCAGGTCCATTCCAAGTGGAAATCCAGGCGGATATCCTCCTAAGTAGGCAGATGATACGGGAATGGTGGGTTTATAAGCACCAAATCCAATGTCTTTTACCGAGTCCGATGTCGGAATGGATGGTATGCTGGGTTTGGATGTGGATGGCGTGGGACTTCTTCTGGTCTCCGTGTTGGGTGTGTGCCGTTCGTCGGAATTCTCGGCACTTGGTGTTGTTTTCCGCTCGGCAGCTGGGGACTCTCGTGCGGAGGTCGCACTTTGATTGCTATTACAGCGACCGGTGCTATTTCCAGTGCCGCCGGAAACACTCTTCGTACTCGGCGTTCGCACGCGATTGCTGCCTGTGGTCGAAGCTGTGCTTGCTCGCTCCTCAGGGGTTTTCGACTTTTCCCTCGAAGCAGTCTCGTAGGGCTTAAAGTTAGCCTTGTTGGGGCTTTGCGAATCAGACTTGGTCTTGTCTTTGGAAGTCTCTTTGGTCTTCTTATCTGCACTTGAGCCGCCATTGGCGCTGCTGGCGAGTTTGGAGTTCTGCGAGGAGTCGGCCCCGATCTGGGAGCAGGTTTGCGCTAGCAAAGCCAAAGGACTCTTCTTGGCATCCAACTGCAATCATAATAAAAACAACGCTTGCTGATTAAAACGCCGAAACGAATGCGTCGTAAATATTTAACTACGAGAAATTTAGCATTTTGTTAATTGCGATTTTACATCCTGTCTCGTAAATAACGGAAATAAAGCGAGTTTACGATCGAATTGAATCTATAATCATAAAGTAAACGATTCTCGACGTTATCAACGACGGTAAGTTACGACCTCATGAAACTTTCATTATTATTTATTTATTTAAATTCGCGTTTATCGCTTCGCATTGGCGAGCGGATTGAGCAATAAAGTAAAAAGCCTCACCGTGGTCGGCAGCGGCGTTAAGTACTCCGGCCGGAGGTATTGATTGCTCGACGTAAGCATCTTCAACAAATAAAAATAGTCCAACACACACTGTCCAAGAATGCACACACTCTTCGGAAACTCTTCAGACGACGCTGAACATCGGTGCGCGCATTTAAACAAAAGCAGTAGCACCGTCGCCGAAGACCTCAAGAGCGAAACTGAACAACCAAAGCTCGGACGCGGAGCGCGCTCATCGCGCGCCTGTGAACACAGTGACGTAACATAGTTCATCCCCACTGCTCTTTGACACCCTCGACGACCGCAGATCACCCTGTTATTGCCTCTTCTCTGCCGCTTTCGCCCCTCAATGCACGACACCTTACCGACCCATGCAGTGTGCGCTAATGTCAACACCATTTAGCGAGTGAACTTTTCGGATACAAATTTAAATTCTTCAAGTGCTCACGAGGCGAAAATAGGGATTGCACGAGTACTCCCAAGGGGGTGATCTTGAGTCCAGACCGAAATCCTGCTGGGTGAGAGGTCATACATCTTGTCACGTCCGTGCCGACCAATCAAGCGTGATTTATTCTGCGAAGCAGATTGGAGATAGAACCCACCAAGATATCCGGTACTCGATGAAGCAGTCATGCAAACAAATAACAAGACCCGAGATAAATTAAGGGCTTTCCATGTGATCTCCAAATGCAGCTGTTGCGCGGAATGTGGCGACGTGTTTGTTTTTCAAGTTTTCCAAGCAAATTCGTGACATTTAGTCGTGTGTGTCAATCTGGTCTTTAGCACCCAGCCACGTAGCTCCCTATGTACTGAAAGTGTCTTAAAAGTCATCACTTCATCAGCACATAAAAATCCGACGGCTGTTTGGATATAAATTACTCCCGTTCCAAGCTTGTGCACTAAGTGCTTTTCTAAATTTCATTTAAGTGGATTATTTTTATGTTTCGACGAAAATTATAACGAACAACCGGCCTGCCCATAAAACACCGCGCCCTAATCAGTATTTATACCTTTGGGGATTTCTTCGGATGGCGTTTACTGCTTGTGCATAAAGTTGTGTTTTCCTGCTTAGCCTTAAACTCCTAAACATCTAGCTAAAGCTTCAACGCCAGCCGTAACCATGTCCACGTAACGATGTCCAATGGTTTAGTAACAACTAAGCAACCTTTGGGTGAGATATGATGAGTACAAACTTTGACAGTTGATTACCACGCTCTATTGACTCCGCACAGAGGGTGTCTATGCCACCACTCTCTGCATTGTGTTCGAAAAGGTGAGCTGTCGTCATATATCATCAGGTCCGACGTGACAGCGGCCATAACTAATGGCCTCCTAGTGTGCGCGTGTGTATTTTAGCATTCGTCGTGGCCCCCGAAGTGACAAACCGGACATTAGCGGATAGTAGAGCACGCGGTTGCCGGCGAGAGACTCAAGGGCGACCGAGGGGAGACAGCTGCGAACAAAAATAACCATTAATTTAAGTGTCATACTCTAAACAGAACCATAGACCAACCAAGGTTGAAGAACTCTGAGATTTCTGCATATTTGGTATAGATGGCGTTATATCAGGAAGACCTTATTATAAATTCATAACTTCCCCTCTTTGAAAAATTCTGTGTGAACATGACTAACAAAGAAATTAAACGCTCCAGTACGAGACCCTCGCAAGAAGGTCATAAATCACCCTTCCTATAAATTATTGTTTACTTAAAAAACTATCGCGCTCAAAAAATAAATCTCTGGCTGCACACAATGCGTAATAAATGCTGCTACATGCTTTATATCAGGTGCAATAAATAATCGTGTTATTCTATTATAAACCACAGAGAATGGGCCCTCTGTGTTGAAGTATTGTCGCTGTACCCGGAAACGTCGGCCCATATTTCTTCCTCTCTCCATTGTGGCGCAATGTATCGCAAAAATCGAAGCGCAGAGGCACAAAAGATGTGACAATAACAACGCGCCGACATTAGTCAAGGGACGAGAAAAAATGGCAGCGTTCGAGTGATCATCGATTACTCGCCGGCGGCGGAGACAGGTCGAGGCCGGGAGTAACAGGAGCAGCCGAGAATGGATAGAATCCATCATGCCGCATATAATTTGCGATGACAGACAAGACCCGACTGAAGATGATGTATTTAGCATCCCTTCCCAATCTGCGCGGATTGTGTCATCAATCTTCATTGCGCTGCCGTCGGTTCTAATCCGCTGCGATGTCGCACAATGCGATTTAATGACCGACGACATAGTATTTAGTTTGCTACGGGCAACTACTCGCAGTTCATTGTAACTCCCTTTTCTCCGAGAGATGTGTTGGTGGGGCGTTGGTTGTGGCGTGTAATTCACATTTCAATTCCTCTTCAGGCCGTTAGCGTCGTTCATTTAGCACAGCCATGATCATAACAATGCAGTAAGGTTACGATCATCAAAATTTTATGAGCCAGCTACGACGGCTTGGTGGTAATTTATGCGCTTTGATATAGGACCCTAAATAGCTAACACCCGACCCCAATGGTGTTGAACTTGGAGTGTTTACGTGTAAAATATTTGACAATTCTTATTACGCCCTAGTATTACCTCCTGTCTGGTAAAGCTGAGGCTAATCTGAATATATGATCATCTTTATTGTCTTGCAGGAAGATACAGAATGGAAATGAGAGGAATTTCAATAAAGTTTATCACCTAAACTCAATCTAACCCTTTTTTCTAAGTTTGGGTTGCCGGAAGTGGCAAGTGACTTTACAACACCACGTTTCGGAAAACTTCCATTAAATTTTTAGAAATCTACTTTTATAGCATTTTGCCGGCTTTGTGCTAAAAGCTCTTCTCGGTGTCTTGTAAATTTATTTGTAAATAGGGGATAATTATAGTTTTATTGTATTTTTGACTCAAATGCCGGAGAGTTGTGTTAAACTGTAAATTGCCGACCGGCGCCAGGAGACTTGTTAAAAAGTCCAACATAGATGTTCTAGAGAACCAGTCTAGAATCTTGTTTGCTTAGTGTGATATTTTGCTTCGCCCAAAAAGACCAGAAGACTAGACTTGAACAAATATTTATTTACACATTTTATTACAGAATAGGACAGTAGTATAGTCTTATTCAATTTAACCATTTAGTAAGCTCTAGCTACCAAAATGATACGCTAGCCAAGTGTGAACCGTCTTGGCAAACATAACTTAATGAAGAGTCGAGGGAGCTGGAAATTATTGAAGTCTATTATTAACACCTGATCTAGAAATACACAAGCAACATGAGGCTATCAAATTGGAGAAAATAACTGAGTTGGTTGTTTCAGCGATGCAGATGGAAAGCTGCCGCATTTCCTCAAAATCCCCAAGATACTTTTAGAGTCAATTGAATGTCTTAAAAATGTTTATACTGCACTTGTTGGAAACAACTCTACATGTCAAATGGCCTATAACTTAACTTTACCTAAGCTAGCCTATCCTCCAAAGGGCACAATTTTTCTTTGCTTTAAACTTCTCGGTTGTTTCTCAATTGTAATTTCGGTGCGTTGGTCCTTTGCTAGAGCTTCTCTGAACATGTAGTATTGTTGGCTGTGTATAGTTTTGAAGTCATCTCAAGGTGCAATGATGAACGCCAGCAATATGGCCGGCTGGTATATCAAAAGACGGTGCAAACGGATATAAACGCCAGTCTTTAGGTTCGGAATTGCTGGCTGCAAGCGCGCGCGCCCTGCTGAATTTACGGCTTCAATATATTTATATGGAAAGCAATTTCGCGCGGAAGGAGCTTTCGCCGCCCTCGCCTCCTGCAATGCCGAATAGTTGGCGCGCCGATAATAGAAACATATTACCCTCTCACGACTTGAACGACTTGCCGCGCGCCATTACGCTAAGGCTGCTTTATGGTGTTAATGCGAGCTATTATGCACCGAGACAATCGTATATTTTGTTTATCATCTTAAAAGACACGCGCGAGATGCAATTGCATACACGAAGCGAGGTAATATCAAAAATCCTTTTAAAAAATCAACAAGCCCCATCTATGAAATTGGAAAACACTACGACACTTCATACAGAGGTTTTTCTTTTAATACCAGCCTTTGGCTTTGTATCATTGCTACGAAGCATGAGAGTTTTATAATTCCACACACTGCATCAGATGGCGGTAGTAATTGAAGCACTGCAGATGTTACTTTGACATTTTCATAATTTATTGATTTTGAAAGTACACATTCATTCATCATGATCATTAAATGCCTTTCACGACGTGAACACACAATTATTCATTTCCCACGTCAACAATGTCTAATGTCATGACAACAACAACAAAATTGTTAATGTGATTTATAATTAAATACTTTTCCATTCCCTGCCTTAACTAATTCAGTCTCCGAGTATAATCTTTCCATGTTTCAGTGCATGCGTATCTGACTTAAGTCATGATAATACCACGTAGGAAATGTCAGCACATAAATTAATTTTATCACATCGTATGTAAACTGTCAGCGATAGCACATAATTGCTGAATAACAGTATAAAAACGTCGACGTAATTTATGAATGAATGCGCGGATTTAATCATCGCCAACGATAAACCTAATGAGCACGCAGGTTCTTTGTGCTGTCAGCTAGTGGAATAAAACAATCATGCGCGAGTGATAAAGAAGAATCGGGCCAATGTGCTACCACTGTGCCTGGTGCGAGTAAATTTTGCTTTCGCCATGGCTAGTAAACAATCCGTGGTGATTACGCGTTGAACCAGCGAAAAATTTGCTGATTGTAGAATTGGAAATAATTTGTGTGATACTATAAAATTGGGAAGTTCTCGATGCTAATCTATACTTTCTAAAGATATTTTTAATTAGGCGGAAGATCATGCAGAAAACAATACAAAGAGTAACTAAAAGAAACAAATCTCCAAGCAAGAAAATTTTGATAAAAATTGTTAAAAAAGATTGGAAACCCCTAAAGCATCTTTCTCACTTTTCACAACTTTGTCCAAATTTACTTGACTAACTTTTCAAACTAACTGTATCTGGAAATATCCAACCAAGAAAACATCAAAAGTCTTCTGGTAGTCCATCAACCATTATTCAAGGTGCTTATAATAAGCACAATGACTAATCACTTCCTGGTTGATTAATGCCTGAAGAGACAATTTTCACATCACCTCACTGCAGAAAAATGTTTCCAAGGCAGTGTAAAGTTGTTAGAAGTTGTTTGCAATATGGCACCATCCAGGCGTCGCCGACGGATAGTTAGTCGACTTTTGAAGAGTAGCCACAATTTGCGGCGGTTTCGGAAAGTCAAACAACTCAAACTCAATGCGCACGCAAACTTTGGCGGTGTTTACCAACCTATGATCTACTATGATTACCAAAAGACAGACCATGTGGCCATAGATCATCTCCTCAATGTTTTGGCAGGTTAAATGTTAGTCTGGCGCCAAGAACTTAATGATCCACTGAGAACAAAGAGGAATAAATTTCAGGTCGGTCCTGATACGTAGTCGATTGTATATTTACAAGTTGTACGTGTTTCTAGTAAATAATCTTTTTATTGTTAACGCTCCACGTTCACAATAGTGTAATATTGCCGGTTGTATAGGCTTTCGGCTTTTCGGCAATCGTCGGCGCGGCAGCTCGAGGTAATTGTGTTTTTGCTGTGCGATAAGTGCGCATTTGGAATTCGATCAGTTATAAATCCGCTTGATCTACCGACAAGGAACATTTACGACGCCTTGTGTTTTGGTGAGATGCCGGCAGAACCACACGCGTTGCTGCTTGTAAATTTGAAAAAAATTTCGGATGCCTCCCGACGTAAATCCGTCTTATTTGAGCCTTTATTGTCTTGACACTGTAATATTCTCGGGTGGGAGCTCACGCTGTGGTCGAGAATAGTCCGATAATTATTCCCGTGTCGCTGCATTAGACAGCAGCTTTTGATGCATCGCTGGACTCTTACATTGCGCACCGTTAATGACATCACTCGACCATTATGTGTGCAACAAAGCTTTGCCAAGACCATTAAACATTTTTATATCGCCAGCCACACTTCCTCGACGTAATCGCTTCTTTTGTTGTGTCATGTGACGGTGTCAGCAGAATACTACAATGCTATAAACACCTATACAATCAAACAGTGTTGGTTCACAAGAAGAAAACAGTTTGTGCAAAATTGATCATTTGTTGCTTCTATGTTACTACGATTGCTCTAAAATAACCATATGCTTACTGTGAACTTCCTGCTTCAATTGCCTAGCAATTTATTCCGGTTTAAAGTAGAGTGGAGGGGGTTAGATTACATCTAAACCAAATCCAATATGCCAAAGATTCTTATAATGTAGAAAGGAACTTGTTTTTAATAATAATTGATTATATTCGACATTCATACCTAGCACTTTCACAAACATCACCGATATCGGCCGCATAATTAATTCCTATTTGTGCGCGCCGCGCGGTCGTAAATCAATTTAATTATTTATCGACGTGCCTACGAGCAACGCGCCATATTCCTTGTAATTATAATTGAGCAATGCGCACTGCATAGTATCTAACAGACACCATTCCACAAGTTGCCCATAAATAACCATGATAATAAATAAAATATGCTGTGGCGATAATAAAAAGCTATACGCTGCATTTGTGTAATGCGAAAATGATAAATTCACTCGTAAATTATAAAATATCTTAATAAATGTCGGCTGATGTCAGAATAAATGTTTATACTAGCTGGCATTGCCTGAATGAAAACAGAATTTAATTAAATTATAATAGTGTTGATTTAATGGAATAATAATGAGGCACTTTTTAGAATCGAGCTAACAACCTTGAAAATACGAGTTCAATCGGAAGCTTGAAGTATTGTACTATAGAGGGCAGTATTTAAGGCCATGTCACTCGTTGTTTTTGAAATATGTTTCTGGTTACTTTTCGCTGCCATTCTTTGTCAGTTACTGTCATTCGATATTGTATTATGCGCATGGTAAAATTTACGAGTCATTTTATGCGAGCATGACTGCGATTTAAATGTTATGTACGGGAAGCGAAACCAGTTTGCTCCACATCCCGCCAGTTGGTCGTATTTCACGTCCGCTAGCGTCGTAATTTAATAGCAATATGTTTTATATAAAAAGCAGTCAACGTGACATTTTTATGTTTGTTTAGCTGGGCCCCTTCGCAGCACTTCATTCGCATTGTTGGGAAAAAGGGCCACGACAACTAGCAACTACGTCCATGGCAGTGAGTGATAGATGTAGCAAGATGGCTGCTCTTGGGCGACTTGCGGGTAAACATTTCATATCAAAACAGCACTCGTATGACGATGACGTGCATACGGTTTTTTACGAGCGGCCCGCTCTCGATATTCGCGCCGTATTTATGAGTTACGGTTATGGCTTTTTCGGGAACAAAAATGCCTTCAGAGCCTTTGCGATGTCTCTCTCTGTACGGCAGCTAGTTGTGTCCGACGAGGGGAGAAATGTCAGGAACGCAGTGGAATTATTGTTTTCCAATGTTTATGACACTGTTTCGATTTCATAACGCAGACATAACAGGGACGAACTACTGTAGCCCGGGCGCGTTTTTAATTTATCAGCGCCCTATATCAACTTTATACGGCCTTTAGTCGACAGACCCCAGACACAAATCATCGGCGCGGATGAAATGAAATGAAAGGAAAATAATAAATGTTGCCAATACTCGGGCTGGCGAAAAAAGATTCCGCTCGACGGTGCAACATTACGATATCGACACGGCCATAATCCGGACAAACACATAAATACCGGGCACTGCCGGCGGACAAAATGGATAAGTTGCCCAATGCGGCCCAGAGCGGGCCAGGGTGTAAGTGCGAGATTTATTATCTCAGAGACTGCTTGATTGATGGCGTTGCGCTCTTTGCTGGGCGCAATGGTCATAGATAGTGCACGTTTTCGACTGCATGTGCAATGTGCATTTATTTTCTGACACAAAAGGCCCAAAACGTGCAGATATTTATGCAATGTGTGCAACATACTAATGTGTTTTTCACGGGGACCCATCATTAGTTACTTTAAGTGCATTAAAAATCATCTGTCACCATAACTTTAGAAACAAATAAAAGTTTTAGATCTCCAAAAATAGAGGCATTCCAATATAAACATATTAAAGTAGTAGTTTTGTTTTTACTTTAAGATTATTGTCAAGTCAAAGTTTAAGCTTTAGCTTACTTTATTAAAAAAAAAAACGGATAAAAGATTTGTGATTATTAAATCGAAATACTATGTTAGATCAAGAATTGCACAAATTGATAGTTTTGCTCTTTAGAAATTTGTGTTTTGTTTAAAAAATAATATCTTATTCTAGCTCATCTGATGTAGAGCCTTGATTTAATTATAAATCCGTCAGTCAATTTCTTCTAAGACGAATACTTTTTGAGATAATGAGAAAATTAGCTTAAAAGCAGCTTCCAATGAAATGTATCAGAATTATAATTAGAAATAAACTAACATTGCTAATTAGAATATCCTATTTTATGCATTCGGTAAAATATAAAAAATGTAATATCTAGAAAATGAGCTGTCGGCACAGTTCTGAAGATAAGTCAAAATCACTTTCCGAAGAAATTGCAAAATTTGATGGCTTTTCAGCACTACCTTATTAAATAACTCATAAAAATTGAATTTTTCATATTATAAATCTCATAACTCATTTATTTTTTGAGTTATAGGGTTTCTAAATCAATAGAACTGCGGCATTTCGCAAATGTTAATTTAAAAGCCAATTTCTGGAATTCACAAATTTATTAGGTCAATTTATGTCTAGACTTTACTTGTGACTTTATTTGCACTTTTTCGCTGCAAGGGGTAAGACATTAAAGTCACCAGACCACCCCGAATCTACCTCCCTATTGTAAACAACCTTTTGATGTCGTCCAGCATTTGCGACTACTTTAAATCCTTAAAGAAAAACACCCAACGTGTTTACCTAGGTGTCATCGTCATCATTGGAAGTTTTACTACCGGGAGCAGCTGCACCCTAATTGCATGGGAACTCTGCATTCACGCCATGTCAACACTGGCAAAAGATTCAATTTACACTCAACTAGTGTGTGCCCTTTGGTGATTGGAAAAGCGTTAAGACAAAACACCTCTATGAAAAGTTGATGAAAACATGTTTTAATAGAGTTGCACCCGTCGGCGTGAAATTACAGTCTGTGATCCCGAAGAAACGCGCTGCCGTTGACTGAGAGTAAATTAAGGTTTGACAATGGGGATTGTTTCGCTTTTCGGTTGCTGGTGCGCAGAGTCATTTATCTACAAAGCCTAACAATACCTGTCGCGGATTTGACACATCTATCAAAGTATGAAGAATGGAAGCCAGAAACGCGACGTCATCCTCAGCCGAAGAGAGGCTAAGAAGCGCGCAGTCAGCGCACGATAAAAATCAATCATTTGAGGAGAGACATCTCGGGAGGTTGAATGATGATTATACTTGTATACTTGATGATGTTCTTGATATTGAAAATACCTTAGTTGAAATTAAAAATAAATTATATACAATGAACAGAACAGAAGCTTCTACTTGGACGGTGGAAATCACAGGCACAAACTTAGAATATGTCATCAATCAAATTATCTCTCATTGGAACTGGTTTTTGTTTCTGCATTGATAAACACCAAAGTCAACTGTACGTTGTCTTTAATTCGCCGGGAGTCGTTGAAATTTACAAATTACACCTGGGTTGGTGGCAGCCGGGTTCAGTTTGCGCACGCAAAGAAAGTATTAGTGCTCATTTGTCACGCCAGTTCCACTATCATTAGCTTCAAACTCTTTAATTATAAAATTCTGACAATAAAATTGGCAAAAAAATGGCTTCTTGACACATTGTCTTCTGGAATCTTCCCATCGTTGTGCGTTGATGAATCACTATGATGCGGTGCCACAAGGGTAGGTCACCAGTGAATTTATTTCCATGCCGTATCCGTCTTTGTCCTTCAGCAGCTTGTCACAGGCTTGCCGCAAACGAGACCAACGCAGCGGGCAAATGGCTTGTATCTGTCTGGCGCATCCGTGGCCATTTATCATCTCGCCATATTTCTCAGACTGTCGGGCGAAAAGTACGCATGAGCCAAAGACACCACGCAGCGAGCTTCCAACATTTCGATTAATTTCCCGCGTGCAGCATCAATAGAGAAACGCATTAATTAATGATCTGCCGCTGACGGCGCTGCGGTGGTGGAAGCACATAACCTCAAGCGACGGGTGGCGACGCCGCTTGACGAGTCCAACAACTAATCATTCGCCATTCGAGAGCAAAGCACGTGAAGGCGTAGCGATCGCGAATTAATCGCGTGCGTACTGTAAACTTCATTATGCATTCATGAATAATTATCCCCCGGATGGCGGTTGGATATTAATCTTTCCACTTGCAGGCTAAACGTGCACGGCAATTATTAATAATTCACGACTGCGATAAATCTCGCTGCGCCATTGTTCGAGTTAGTTATGGCATGTGCAACTTAATGGCTGATTTACACAAGTGTAAGGAAAAGTAAATGGATCGTTCGCAACAAGACTGCGATATGTTAGGGAAATGTAGCATGTACGATTGGATTATTTTAATAAAAACTAATTGGTACGATTGAATGTTGGACATGCTTGGCGAAGATATTACTAATGAGTCGTTATCGCATAGAATACTTTAATTAATTGACACAGATTCGGTTGCAAGAAGAGCTAATGAATGAGCCGTAGTTTTTCATTAATTGTCGTCTTTATATATCCATCAGTGTTTTCGAAACGGCCATAAACCAAGCGTGCTTTATTAAATTAGTAAATTACGAATTTAGTGAATGTTGCAGAAGTCAATATTTTTTAATTGTCGGATCGGACAATTAATTACATTGATACAACGAGCGTGGGTGGTGCATAAAGTATGCCTAAATGAATAAAGTGTATTCTTCATTTTTACTTCTATATTTCCGTGCATGTTTGGGTTGGGTTACGGATGCATATGCATGAGGAAGTCCACGGCAATATTTCAAACGAATCCGACACCTTGCTGAATACCGCGTTAATTAGTATAATTGGTTATTCTACAATTGATGAGACGGTTTGAAATTGTTACGTTTTATCTATGCTGGTTAGAAAATTAATGTATAAAATAATGAATAAGTAGCTCTGATGGAGATCAGGGCTCTATAAAATTACTAAAAGAGTTTAATACAATTACATTCAAAATGCTCCGGATAGCTATTAAGAAATTTATAGTTACTAGAATTAATTAGATTCAAAATTATAGCGCTTTAAATATCATGCGGGAATTTCAAATCTGCGCATGAGCCGTATAGGTTTCCAACATCGCTTTTCTTTATAAAGAAAAGGAGAGGATTGTACTTTCCTCTCCATCCAGTCCAATTGAGTTTGTTGTTTGTGCCATTTCCAAGAGCAGCAGAATAATGTCTGTTTTTGGAGAAGCAAAAGGCTTGTGAAAGGTTTGGCCTCACAACCATTTATTTCCTCGCTATCTCACGAAATATAGACTACAGAAAAAAAAAAACGGACAGCTGATTTGAAATCATAACAAAAACCTTATTGGAGATGCTAGAGTAATATTAATAAATCGCAAGTTTATTTTTGATAAAGAATAGTAAATTACCAAACGGCAAAATGGGTTTATAAAAGATTTTAGATCGCTTGCCCCTTTATTTCTAAGTTCAATACTTTTCGAGATAATGAGCAAAAGTAGCAAGTCATCTAGCCAAAAGAAGAAAAGCCAATTGCAGCCCAAAATAAAACCATAATAATTTAACACAAGCAAATACTGTTCAATTTGGTGCCTTTTAACTAATTGTCTTAAATTAATGACCAATTTGTAAATTTTGGATCAGTTCTCACATTAATAAGACTTTATGGCTGGAAATGAATAACGAGTTCATCATAGCGTATTAAGAGAAACCATTTGCGAATGTTTTATGTTTCCGTTCTGGGTCAGTTATCAGAGTTGGACTTGTAACTCATCACCTATCCTTTTAAGTAAAAATTTTTGGAATTAAAACAAAACCTTTTGTATTTCTCTAAACTAATTTGCAAGTATTTTATTAATGAATAAAATTTTTAACACAATCCTGTTCTCATTCAGAGCAAGTAAACACTTTCGCTTTATTAATTATCGATTTAATTATATAATGCCGTCAAAGTAGATTTATGCCCAACTTTTCAACTAGTTCTCTACTTATTTGTAACGATGTAAAAATTTGTAAATTAATAGCACCCAAATTAGATACCCACATTAAAATCGGTTGTTTTATGTTTTAATGGATTCCTTAATTTCGGAGCTTTTACTACCACTTCAAAGGCCCCACCGAGCGGAAGCGTTTTATTTGATTCCATTTTATAGCCCTGATTTTATTACGCGACATTTTCGAAAACGATTGTCGGCATACAACAATGGATGTGTTTCCTTTGCGCGTGCGCACATTGATGAAATCCACGACGGATCTTCTTATTCGCTTGGCGGCTGATAAATGGCTGCTACTGGTTTTAACTTGAGAAAGACGCCGCTCGCCATAACTTACGCGCGACGACGGAAAGTTATGCGATGCGAGACAGTGGAATAAATCTCGCTGCACAACAATATATCGAAACCTCGGCGAAAAAACAATGTGCTTTTTCGGCTCGCTTCTCAAGCGGTGGTAGCAGTGCATCTATTTCGCGATTTCCATGATGATATTCTTCGGCTGCATCAACAATGTGAATATTTAACATTCCACCAGGCCAGCAACGAGGGGCAGACGACAAGAGACGATTTGATATTCTTGCTGCATCTTGTGTCTGGAAGATAGACACGGACAATTGGATGGGCATTGATGGACGGACATGTTCCCGCCAAAGGTAATTATTTTTAAATTCCTAGATAGATAACCCATCTGTAAAGCAGCTGGAAACAAACACAGATACAGTCACACAATCTTCAAAGGCATGCCGAAGAAGAACCTAACCAAAGCTCCATCGAAGTTTACAATGATTTTATGAGAATTTTCACACATCGCATGCTCAATAAACAGCTTCCTTTCAAAAGCCACTTCTTGTGCATTCATGCATTTGTACTTGTTGAAATGTGCAATCCACCATCTTTTAAGCAGTCCTGCCTACTTTAAGAAAGTCCCCGCCTTGTGGCCCACAATAAGCAACTCGGCAGGAGTGAGAAGAACGCGTGTCGACTGCGCAAGTGCCGAGCGCTGAGTCGCAGGAGTCTAAAAGTGGCTGAGCATGACTCGGCGCAACGCCGCGAAACATCAAAGGGCCCGCCACTGATGGCGCGGAGTGGCCGTCGGTAATAAATCGACCGAATCAGCGCCTCTATTCATAAAACCGTGCCGCTATCACATTAATTATAAGCACCGCGTCTTTCTTCTCCTGCGCGCCTGCACTCTCCTGCACATGGTGGTCATAAATAACTGTCGGTTATCGAGCGGCTGAGAAAGGTGCGAATCATTGGCTTGTTTCATTGGCGTGGTTTTATCTGGATAATGGAGGTTAGAGGAAGCGTGTAACAGTTGGAGTCCCTTTTGTGGGGCGGTTTGTCAAGCTGGGTCAAGTCCTAGGTCGTCCGGCAGTAAATCACTCCGCTTTCCCGCGCCATAATACAATCATCCAAGTGTCGATATCGCGCAGCTTATGATTGATGTCGAACTATACATCATCGTTACTTATGCTTTCTTTGACACTCTTGGCTGGATGTGCCTCGCGTAATTACCCCGGCTCAATTTCCTTCGCCAATGCGGATCAGGCACCTTGGCGTGATAACTAATTTATCAATGTCTGCGCGCCTGCAGCGCCGCCACCGAGTTCATAATAGCACGCAGCCAACTCATGCATGTTGGCTGCCAACGCAAACGTGATCAATCACGTGCCAGGAGGGTTTGCGCGCGGCGATCAATCAACACACGCCATGCCGGGAGTGATCTATGCTCATTACCAGTCATCGAAAACTGGTCGATCTACTCCGATATGTTGACATTGGTGACAGACACAGAATCTGAAAACTTCATTCCACTTCAGTCTCTGCCCAACCTCCAAGTCCAACCCTGGTAAATTAAATCTAAACTCCCTTGCAACATTTGCATTGGCCGCCAGCGTTTTAAAATTGCAATTACTGATGTGTAATATGATTGCCCGGCGGCTGTTGAATGCGCGCATCGTTGAGTCATAAACATTATCAAAAGACCTGCAGGGCATGTGTGCGCACTGCATTGAACAAAAAAGCATCCCCTTGTGTCTTAATGAATTCAGCTGCATTAATCATCGCTATGTGATGTTTACGAAGCGGAAATTATGTCGCCCAAGGGATGTGGAGTGCCTCTGATGTGTGAAGGGTCAGCAATCGGTCTGTGCATACCTCACTCTTCATTCTGAGCTAGGCAGGAAGGAAAAACAGATGTAATGTCCATATTTGAGGGTGTAATTTTGTTCAATCTGGAAATCGTTTTATGCTTTAGCGAATTAATTCGGTTGAGAGTGGTTGAAGCGGGAGGAGATGGAGATTGTAGGATAGTGTTGGGAAGGATCATTTTGGAAACCTCAGCAACCTCTACAACCACATTTATCACCCTGTTGTTGTTCTAGACAGCTAACACTACCGCGAATGATTTATAATTGTCTCGCTGGATTTTGCGGGGAAGGTGGGCCATACATTATTAAACTGTTGGCGCGTGATATCAGCGTTTAAGGGTAGTTAAGTAATGAACATAATTATAGACTGAATTATATGCTGTTGGACCACTATGAACCTTTTCTAATCTAAGGCCTTGAAATTTTTTCATCTCCTTTACCTCCCACCTATTTGGTGTCCTGTTCTTAACACCCAGGTCTTTCTACCGTTTGTAACTGGATGAAATATTCTAGTATGAACTTAACAAATACGTTTAGATCTTATCCGAAGACAAAATGCGTGTAAACAGTCGGAGCGCGCCTTCGCGGCCATTTGCCTACAAAATGCCCGGCACGCAGTCGTGCAGCAAGATGTGATAGCCACGTGCAGCACAATGGTGCACTCGTGCATCGATACAATCATATTTTATTGGTTCATTAAACCGCCGCACGGCGCAGATTTACGCCGAAGACTGGACGCGTGACAAACGGAGCCGGGTGTCGTTACACGAGTGTCTTTATATAATCGCCAGCGGATCTGGTCGAAGCTGCCACCACATTGGTACCAGGCCCGTACGGATAGCGCGATTAGAGTGGTATTAATTAATTAGCTCGTAAACGGGTTGCGAACGGGAGAGCAACACCAGCGATAACGCCGCTAATGAGATTAAGCTGCGCAGTGCTGCGTACGTACCTTGGCTGTAATGGATGGTGCAGCGTGAGGTATGAAGATAGCCGTGTATAGCAACGACATGCGAGGCTTTCTGCGAACTTGCAACAAACTACAGACTTGGTGCTTTACTCCAAGTATTTATGTCTGCGCTACTGATTATCTTTGCTTCTAATATGTAAGACCACGATATCAATTAGTAGTGGCTACTTGTTTTGAATAGGAAGAGACCCTTCCAGCCGGTGAGCTTAAAAAATGGTTCTTCCGGAATAAAAAACAGGATATTTCTGAGAGATAATATTAAATCTTGAGAATTCTAAGATAACAAAGGTTCCCCGTTGCGAGTTTTTCGTGTAATAAGATTACCACCATAAATCACTCCTCGTGGCACATAAATTAATTAAACTGCGGCTTGTTTTCATTGAGTAGCTGCGACCCATCTCCTCAGCCAGCACTGCGGGACACCTCGATATAGAGATGCTGATGAAGTAATAAAGCTGATGTATAGGCCAACCCGCGGGTGATAAATAATAATTAGGCTTCAAGTAAAGTAGTCCAAGTGGAAATTGTAAGATATGTGTGACCGGACAGAGTGGAGGTTGGCGTAGGTTATGTGGCCCTGTGGCTTATTTTATGCCATAAATATCTCGATAAACGATCTTTTAAATTATAACCAGTGATAGATATTTGCCCACTCGCAACTCCCCGGGAGGAGTCAGCGTGGTAATTTATGGCGCCATTTATCAATGCTCCACACCCTCTGTTAACTGCGAGCCAATTTTGAGATGTATGCCGCCCGATATAAGGCGTGTGGACCACGAGCGCCCTGAAACGCTTGTTCGACATTGGGATGTTGTTTCAGCTTGACTTGACCCCATTTGTTACAAGCGTAATGTCTTCTTTTAACTTTCGCCGGCGATGCGGCCAAGAAAAGCTCTCCGACAGCACACGCGTTACCATTGGACCACTTATATATTAATACCAGCGGGTATGATTTATGCGTACAGGCAAGCACGTTCGATCGCGATACACACACGCAACAAGTTTCTGATATTGACTAAACAATTAATGCGAGATGCAATATTCATGACATCATCTTGGCAGATGCAGTTGAGATGTAGAAAGTGGAGCTGGGGACTAGCTCGGGGAGATCCGTAGATCAGAACCTGTTTGCGGTGCGTACAACGTAGTTTTCAAAAATTGATGCTCGCGGACGCATTAATGTAAATCGTGCGGATCTGCAGACTGCATAAATAGGCATTGCTTGCCCATAATTGGCGGTCTTTCAGAATGCTCGCGGTGGCTCGTTATTCACAGTCACTCTTCGTTAACTCGGCTAACAATCTTTTCATCTGTTGCCTCCAGGTGAGTTATTTTATTTCAAGACTGATGGATTACGAAACCAGAAGAAAACGAAATTTTCTAATCCTTACCTCAATCAGAATTTAGTGTGTGGTTTTACAAAAGGCTAATGAGATTAGAGGTGAAACCACCTTGAGATTATAGATAAACCAATTTTAGAATTATCATAAAACTCTCACCCTCGGACCTTTCCCGAAAAGCTCTACGGTCTCCGTTCTTTTGTTGTTGTTCGTAGAACAATGTGATAAATTAATAAAACCTTAGTGATGGCCATTGCCGATAAACCCATTGCGTGGAACGCTGCAAGGGATCGTTAACCATTTCCGCTGCGGACAAGAGGCCATGAATTACACTGAAAATACACACCAGTTACGAAAACTGAGCTAAACGCCGCCTGCCAACATAAATCAGCCGCTTACATTTGATATTTCTGTGCTTGGACTGCGGACGCGTAGGTTGACAGAGGAAATCAGATCATTTTTACGAGCTGCTGCCCGGTGTCGGTTTAATTCTCGGCTGCGTACACTGCGCGCCCGTTTGAGTTATTTTTACGGTCGGCCAATTGACAAGTGCGCTCATGTAAGCTGTCCATGTAGCCGGCTACCAAGTCGCACCAGAGCGCGCCAGGCAGACGAAAGAAAGAGATAGTCCGAGCCGAGGACTAAAGGCCATCATTAACGATAACCATCGCGCCTGCCAACGTCGCGGCCCAAGACAAATGAAGGTGCGAGCTGACAGCGAGTCCATTTAGTCGGGAAGTCGTAATTATAAGGCGTGGTGATGCTTTTCGGGCTCTCGGCACCGTTAGGCAAACACGCCACAATGACGATTAAATTACAGGCGCAGATTTGCCGCGTTTAATTAATTGGAATTCGATAATAAGTTGATGATTAGCGCGCGCGTTCATGAGGTTGTCAATCGCAGTCGCCATGATGGGGGAAAGATTGATGATGCTTGAAGGTTGAAGCATAATAGAAAAGTGACAACAATAAGCTATCGATATTAATGACCTGGGTCTTTCCTCAATACCTACTACTTCTATGGCACCATATCCGACATTATTTTGTTTATGTTTCTCGCCCTAGACGTGGGTACATTGTCCACGGCGTCATTTATCATCAAGAGGGAATATATGGCGCCGGCAGGGGGCGCTGCCATTTCCAACTACAGATTTACGATGCTATTGTGCCTTGTAGATTGAAGACAAGCGTGCAAAAGAAAAAGTGGAGCTTTACCTGCTCACCAAATAACCAGAACACAACAATGGCACTTCATAATTACCGAAATGTGGATCATAAAATTTACACGCTTGCAGATCTTTCTCCTAGGGCCTTCTAGTTCTAGGGCCCTAATACTGCTAATCCAATTTGTAAGGAATTCGGTAATTAAGTAAGTGGATTACCGGCATGGGGGTCATAAATATTCCGCCGGAGATTACAAACTTTACAAGTTTCGCCACTGTCAACAGATCTTTAAAAACCTTTGATTTTAGTCTCATGCTGAACTGAGTTATGCGTAATTTAATTAGAGTGTGAAATATGCCAGGCTCTTCTCTACACATTTAATCTTAGAGTCGGTCGGCGATTTGTTAAGTACTTTTGTTTGCGTTGGTTTGGCCCAAAGCCAGCCGGCCGAAAGTGGCGCCGGTCGGCTTAGTAATTGGTGTAATTCTTCACGACGTTTCGAATTAGACTACGTTAGACATGAATTGATCTGCGATAAAAGCACCAGTTCGGTAAAATATCCCCATGTTTACATACAATGCATCTGAGGTCCCTTTGTTTTAGGGTCATTTTTCGCCGGCGCAAAGAAAGCCGGCGTAATTGGTAGTTGCACGCAAAAAATGGCGCGCAGTTGGCCGCTGTCAGTGGACTGGATGCTGATTTATGAGACAGCCGATGACAGTGATTGAAACCATCGAGGATAAACAATCGCAAGGTGTGCCCGCGATCACATTCAATCAGTCTGGACACATTCGGATCCAATCATAACGCAATATTATATACACAAAGCCGTGCACAAATACATCACCTCTGATTGGACCAGTAGACGATAGCCCATCAGGCTGAGCAGCATCAGGCATTATCAGGACTTCTAATTTCAGATTGAATTGTATATAATGCCCACGCCTCGAGTTCGGCTGTTCAAACAAGTGAAATACGACGGGCAGACAAGTTTATAAAAGATATGACAGCTGTGGCATAAGCCCATAACATAAATAAATCTGGCTTCTCTCATCTCTCTGAAGCTTCGATCCGCTTTCCTTTTGGATGGTTTACTATTCGGGGCTACTGATTGCGACGCGTATGCAACACTATAAAAGTCGGCGGCTCAAAGAAGTCGAGGGTCTGTCATCGTCACAATCGTCATGGGTGGTAGAAGCCCACAGGCTTGAAACGTGGCGGCATTAACGCTTTGTCATGCCTCGCGACCTCAAGCTTCTACTGATGATGTTGGCGCGAACAGTCGGGATCGTAGTGGGGGCGGCATGAGAAGTGGGGCGCAGGCGCGCGCAGACCCATTTCGCGCTCCCACTTCGAGAGTTCAAATCGTTTCAGAACACCGGAGCCGCTTGTGGGTTCGACTTGTTGGCAACTGGTTTAGTAGTAATCGAGTGTTGTGCAGTTTTGTACCATTAGACCAAATGGTTGTGCTTGAAAGTGGCAGTATGTTGTCTTCAAACGGAAATCAATATCTCCAACCGGATTATTTATCTCCTCTTCCCACTACGGTAAGAATTCAAGCTACTTATTTGAACATAAACCTTGGCATATAAAGTGAAAACTGTCCTGTCTTTCCATCAACTTTAATCAAAGTTATTAATTTGTTTCTATTTTTATTGCAGTTGGATGCAAAGAAAAGTCCATTAGCACTATTAGCTCAGACATGCAGTCAGATTGGAGCTGACACGCCATCATCAAAGCCTCTCATCTCTCCGTTGGATAAGCCAAAGAAAACCTCATCCGACGCTTCGCGTTCATCGCCAGGCAGTGCTCGTGATAAACCCGACAAACCCGCGTCACGCAACAGCCCGTCGGAAACTAAACTCGCGTTCAAGCCGTATGAAACTAATGTGATTACCAAACGCACCGAGGAGTTGCGTCCTTCTTCGAAATCCGGAAACACTGATGAAGACCGCAAGCCGGAAACACCACACCGCAAAAGTGCTTCTCCAGTGCATACATCTACGCCAGCTCCCGAGAATGGCAAAAGCAGCCCTCCGTCGGACCGCAAATCATCAACTCCACGCGGGGCTTCTCCAATCATACGCTCCGGTCTGGAAATGCTACAGGGCACCACAAAGGACACCGGACTCAGTGCATACAAACCTCTGAGTGGTCTGCCCACTTCTTTAACTGGATCTTTAAGTTCACTGTGTTGCCCACCCGGGCTGGAACATACAAACCCAGCTTTCCGTCCACCATTTCCCGGTGGGCCTTTCTCACATCATCATGCTGCAATGCTTGCCGCGTCAGGATATCCAGGTACCACACCAGGGCCTTACTTGAGTTATGCGCGAGTGAAAACGCCGTCGGGCGGCGAAGCTTTAGTACCAGTGTGCAAAGACCCTTACTGCACGGGATGCCAATTCAGTATGCACAACCAGCAGATGCTGATGGGTGGTGCAGCACCTAGTGGACCATGTCCGAGTGGATGTACGCAGTGTGATCATCAGAAGTACAACCTCGCCATGGCCATGTCTTTAGTGCCTCCTGGAGCAGTGCATCCATCATCTCTCGCCTACCCACAACTAGGCAGACCACTCATCTGCAATTGGATTGCTGGGGATACCTATTGTGGAAAACGCTGTGTCACTTCCGAGGAACTGCTGCAACATCTTAGGACGCATACCAATGGTGCTGACTCTGCTGCAGCAGCTGCAACGACCAGTGCGTCATCTCTAATGAGCGCGCATTCGTTGCTATCCACATCAGCTCTACATAGGTACCCTAATCCACCACTCAGTCCACTCTCAGCGGCGAGGTATCATCCGTATGCTAAACCAGGTATACCAGGAGCACTAAGCGCGTCGCCATACAGCGCCTTCAATCCGACCGCTTTAGGACAATACTATTCGCCGTACTCTATCTATGGACAGCGTCTCGGTGCTGCGGTGCATCCGTAAGTGCGACCCAAGTGCAGTTGATTAATTTATTCGTACACGGGCTGCAGACGCTTAAGTTGCAAACAGGTCTGCGTTTGTCCAACACACCATACTGTGATAATATGTAAATATGATACATCTTCTCGAAGCAGACGCTACTTGGCAAAGAAAGGTGCAATCGAAGAAATATATTGGTCTACTTGTGAACCCCTCAACGTTATAATTGTTTTTGTTAACTTCCTACTTGTATATATTTAAAGAATTGCATAAAAGGATTTTGTATAGGAGATTCTTGCTGATATTGAGGTTGATGCTTTAATAAAACGTTTGTAGACATTTTTTTGACTTTTTCTTCTGACTTTTCAGTACACCGATCGGCGCTTAAATTGGAAAGGTCTTGATGAATGGTGCCTGCGATGACCTTATCCGACGATGGATGACCAAGCATGTCGTGGCGTCAACCATCATTACATTCAAGGCTTGCTAATTGAAAGTCCTTTGTAGTTAAATTACAGTTTCCTTTAAATTTCAAAAGACATTTTTCTGCCCCAATGTTGTTGGACGTTGGGGCATCATCCAATTACCGTTCATCATCACTCTACAGAAACAGGTTTCTGTCACTCCTGTCATTAATCATAAGAGCTGAGGCAGCAGGTAACGCAGCACGTCACTCAAAGTCATCCACGTCTCATCAAACACGCAGCTGAATGTTTTCTATCGGCTGCTCCACAACCCACATTTCAATTTGTCCCCGAAAGCCACTCTCGAGCCGTGACACAAGCGGCGTTAATATATCACTCGCGCTGTCATATCGCGAGTGCGCCGAAAAGTCTTCGACTTGGATGATAATTTATCGCGCGTTGAGATTTACAGTTGCTTTCTACTTCTCTATGGCTTTCTCATTTGGAGTTTGTCATAAAAGTGCGAATGCAAGGATTTATTTATGTGCACTGGGATCAAACAGGCGACTGTTCTATGTTATAATTTATGTGTAATTAGTCTGACGGACGCAAGCATGTGGGTTTAAGTTAAATAATTATGCTTTATGTTGCCTTGCTTGCAGGCCCTGCGGGATCATTTCACGGAAGAATTATGAACGTCAGCCAGAGTGGTTAATTTATTGCCACTAGCTCAACAATACTGTTTCTAGTCAAAAGAGGAATTTTTTTGAAAACCCAGGCTTGGACTTTAGAGATCCTGACTTAAGTCTACTTGAAACCGATTCAAGTTTAGATAGTCCTCCTCTGGTCATTGCAGCTTCCGCTTAATACACCTCTGTTCTACTTTAAAACCTCTTTGGCCGCTCTGAACCTTCTCTTTTCTACTGCTTCGCCTCAGATGCAAATATGAAGAGATGGTATGCTCAGATATGGTTTGCGGAAGGCACATCGCCGATAAGGCCATCTCGAGTGTGTCACATGCCATCAGAGTCTAATCTAAATCGCATTAACGTGCGCGACGATGGCAACAGCGCAGTAGCCACCTCGCACGATTCAAAATTGATTTATGCCGCCATCGGCGCAGGAACAAACTGCAGCCATGGCACCGGTGCAATATTTATTAGGAGTGAATAATTCACGGCATTCGCGCCGGCCGCCTCCTTGGCGCATATGAAATTATCGCGCGTACAAATCTATTTCGTGTGCCGCCAACGGCGTGCGATTTACATACAAAGTGTTTGCAAAGCGTTTTCGAAAGCAGCACTTTAGCAATCGGCTCCTAATCTGTTTGCATTGTGTACGGCATGCAGGTCATAATAAAACGAGCAGAGATCTCCGCGCCGCAATTAAATGTGATTTATCGGCGGTGGTGATTTGCATTTTGCCGCGAAAATGTCTAATGTGTTGTACATCATCCGTTGCGTGACTTGCTTTATGGCGCACAACTGGCCCTCTCACAGTTGCCAGCCCAACTAGGTTCTGAAATATTAATGGCGTTTTTTAATCACAATAAATTAAGATCGCATGGCGGCATGAAGCTGTTGGCAAATGCTGCAAATAATACGTCAGAATTAAACAAATAATTTTTTCTATATTCAGCCAGAAGACTGAGATTTATGACTATTGCGCGTTGCTTTTCGTGCAGCTATTAATAATAATGTGTGCGAGGTATATGTTGGTGACGGAGGATAAATATTAAAATGTACCTGATGTGTAGAAGTGCTTAGAATAGCTTGTGGGTCAGCAGATTGTAACAAATGCAAATCGACATTTGACAGTCGAGGGAACTGCGAGCAACATCCCTTCACACATTAATATCAATATTTCACGACTCTACATCGCAACTACTCTTCATTACGGTGACACTTTGATCGCCTGTCTTGGTATTTATCGCGCGCAATAGCAGCCTCGCACCGCGCGTAGCAATTATGATTGATTAGTGCTGATAAAAAGAAGTTATAAATTTCAATTACAAGCGTGAAAATGGTCATTTTAACGTATTTACTTATTTAACTGTCATCATGTCTCTATGAAATTACCTTCAATATTCATTCGTGTGAATCATATAGAATCCACGCTAGAATAAGTGAACAACTGAATCAACACGCAACAATTTTGAATTAATTTACCAACAGCAAAAAAGTGTGAACTTCTTGCCTTTGTTTGCACCCTCTACGGTTTGCATAAGTGGCTTGACAAAAAACTTTTCAGCCCTTTGGGCATCAAAAGAAAATTCAATCTGCATGACGCAGCCCCTTTCATTCTCCAACAGTGACAAGCCATGATTACCCATTCAACTCCAACAAGGGTCCAACAGCACCCAACGCGTTCGACAAAAGTAGCATTTGACCTTAGCCATGTTGCGTGTGTGAACATCGAGTGCGGATGACATGCAGGTGAATTATGTAAGAATTTATTTCGAGTCAATTAATTTCAGTAAAACGTTGCTGATGTTTTGCATTGCTGCAATGGAGGTATTTTAAATGAGCGTAAAGCAATGCAGATTGCAATCACTGTCAGTCTAAATACGGACGTGGATGAAAACATGGGCGTTGTCATAAAGATGTCAACTTAACGATGTCTACAGATTATAGAATCTGTGCATGCATAGTATGTGCATGTCAATGTCTGCCACTCAGGAAGACGCATTGATTCAGCTTCCAGAGAGCTTAACGAAGGTAGGAAGACTACGACAGCAACCAACATTGCAAGAGTAGCATTAAGATTATCTTACTTATCTTCAGCACACATTGGTAATATTATCTAAACAATGCTAATGGAAAACCTACTGACAATCTAAACTCAACCAAGTAAAGCTTAAAACTTTTTACTTATTTAGTTTTTTATTAGTTTGGTGCTTTGGCAAGGGGTGGGACTTGACAAGACTGTCCAATTGGCTTTATAGCAGCGTTACAAGTGTAATCATGTTCTTATTGAAACTTGGAAACCTTGCACCGCTGAAACATGCGGTATGAAGAGTAAAGAGTTGTTAAGCATGAGGTTTAATTGGCAGAGCAAAGTGGTTCGGACCTTAGCAGCCTGATGAAAAAGTCTGCAGTGCACGCGGTAGAAACGAGTTTATTAAGTGGAAATGCAATAAAATACCGTTATCGACTAGTGTGCGGCATGAAAACTAATTAGCGTGATTCGCCACACTTGGTCATAAATTTCGCTCACTGTATTTGGTCGGCTCACATGGCGCGTGAATATCATTCCCGAGTAGAAGAGGCGACCTCCGCGGTGATTCGTAAAGAATCGAGACTTATTTAGACTTGACGGCGTTAATTAATTAAATTGCTAATTTATCTAATTAACTGTTGACTGCTGACAAGCTACAAGTGGAGTTGGCCGATACAAACGTAGAGTTGTGGTAATTGTTGGCTTTAGAAAGGACTTTGTAGTCAAGTGAAGAAAATCTCTTTCACATCCGGTGTATGAATGCGATTGAATAATTATCGTTAACGTGTTGGGAGGTCACCATTGTGTCCGCATCCATAAACATGATTATACTCTCGCCGAAGACTGTACTTGGCGCTTTACATACAATGGGCCGGCAGGCATGGTCGACGACGTGACTTTCCTACGAAGCGCGCCTTTTATGCAGCGTCCGGTGGCCCCATGCTCACCTGATGAATGGCCAACGACGGCGGCGTCGCTGAATAGCCGCGTTCGAGCGTGGCATAGCAATGAGGCGGCGAAATCATCGAAAATGTATCAACCGCGACCGGCAAGAGGAACAAAACTATATCAAAAAGAGCAGCGGCAATGTCACATAGTCGGCTACTGGCATTACCATGATTGCGACCGCCGCGCCGCACTTTGATTGACTAACGACTGACGGGCGCACAATGCAGTTGCGGACGTGACGCGCGCCTGTAAGAAGGGACAGTGTTGATTGGAATCAACTGTCAGAGGGACTTGCTGTCCCGGAATGCAAATCTGCTGCGGGTGCAGGAAAAACGGACGCCCTCATTAAGCTTCCACAGCGGGAGTCTGGCGAGATTGTGAATCATATGGTCTGCCCAGAGAGGGCATTACCGCAGGAGGGCACCTCTGACTTCGGTCTGTCATGAGCATGTTGTAAGGATCAAATAACTTCTGGACAATAGTGGGTGAGCCTACAGATACAAACAGCATTAGACACATAACAGTAAGAAAGTGATGTATATCATGTACAGAGTTCAGAATGGCGTGGATGAAATTGTGGGTGGTTTACCAGACACAATAACCACTATCTCGACGTGGAATGGTCTCGAAAAGTGTCGAGAACGTAGAAATCGATTGTCGCCTCTCAGCAGGTGTATGACGTGCTGGGACCCAGTGTCACGCGCGGTTCGTGACTGAATAAACTGTCTTTGACATGCTAGGAAGTTGATTAAGATGCCGCCGAGAAAAGCCAGAGATGCCTCTGTGCGTTGGTGATCGAACGCGAGAATGAAATCTTCTGGTTGGAAAACAGGATTAATGGGTCGGGTGGGACGCGGTAATAAATTCTTGAGCGAGAATTACCGGCGTGCAACTTGCGAAATATGACAGCGTCATAAATTGCAGTCAGTGGCGAGCGTAATATATCTTTTACTTGGGAACCCCTTTTACCCGACCACAATCTTCTAACAACTCGCATTATTTTTTCCGCGCCTCACACCCAATACCTATGCTGCCCCCCAACTTCTTGTTCTTTCCAGACTATGGAAAGCAACTTTGGCTGGGTGAAGAAGTGGGTAGTTTGGTTACCGTTATATTTTTTCCGAGGGCGCCGCCACCGGCGAGATAGTTAATGTGATTTATTCCGGCCAAGATAACCGTAAGCCGACTTGGAATGATAACGTCAGGCACAGAAGCAACTTCTCCGCGTGCTCGCGCGCTCAAAGTTTATAAGCTTGTCTTCCGCGGAGAGCCCACTTGCCACGCTATCGACCTCTTTATCTCGCCAGATACCCACATACAGAGTCATAATGTATCCGTCGGCGGCGGCGTGGTGCAGTGTGGCTATAAAGAATGTCGCCGCGTTCGCCTATCTTGTACAGCTCGACAGCGCTACATGCCGAGGTACACGATTAAGGAAGATAAATCTAATGGTGAAACCTTGTTAAAAGTGGCGTAAATGGCGACACACCAATGGGAAATTACATAATCTACATCATAACCTAACGTAAGACAAGGTGACTTTACCTAAAACATCTCAGAACGCGCAAAATGCAGATTATAGGTTTTAATCCCCACTCTTCTTTCCAAAATCTCCTAATATCAACCTGTC
>JAODIE010000008.1:2254415-2368731 GCA_027575565.1 Diploeciton nevermanni
GTCAGTTTAATTGAACCACATAGTTGTTTTGATCTAAGCCTTATCCATATTCGCAATTATCCTTCTTATTATTACAATTTAACCTAAATGTCTTTTTCTGAAAAACAATCTCCCAACAACAAATCCTTATTCTAACCTAACCAAAAACCCATCTAATGAATCTCTAAATCTTAGCTTCTTTGATTTATGCTGATGGCACTCATATTCCTCGCCATTGTTTGGTAATGCCCTCTAGACCTGTGTAAAGCAGTGTTCAGTGTGAACCGCCGCTTAGCGCATTGTCTTCCTCGGAACAATACAAAATCATAATTCTTGCATGCTCGGCGAACGCACGCCACATAACCAGGTGTGTACTCGCTCTCTGGCTGTTCAGCGCACTCGCATGTGCTTTATGAACTGATGGCAGCTATTTATCACCGTCGCGACGGCGACGCCGACGTCTTTATAGCCCGACATGATTATACCGCTCCCCTCTCCCGTCCCCCTTCAACACGTGCACCGTGCGGGCTGTCCTAAATAAATAATCACGAAACTTTGCGGCGACGGCGTGATTTATGGATGACAATAAGTTAATATCTGCCAGTAACATGTTACAACACTTCGCGGCGGCATCGTCCTCATTAATATCAGTCACTGCTGCTGCGGTGCCTGCGGTGGCTTGGAAGTGTGGAGAGAAATCAGATGGTATTTAATTCAGATCTGGAAGGTGCTTAATAAATGTCGGGAAGGTGGGCATTCCACAAGCACTAATTAAAGGTGTCCACGATGGGCCATTTAATTGCGCGTGTTAAGAAATATTTGTTTATGGTACGTGTAGAATATATTTGGAGGTTTTACGGTGTCGTGGGCTGTCAACGTGGCGACTGTCAGTTTACGCCTAACTGAATTGAGTAACATACAATCTATCTTGATGTTACAAAGAATGGTAGAATAAAAATTTAATATGAGCGGGATCAGGCCAATTTCAAATTTGTAATTTATTGCAAAACGCTTCGTTGAGTCTTTATTGGTGGCATCCTTTTTTTCGTTTACATTCCCCTTTTCTTTTGGTTGCAATTTGCAAGCGCACCTTAATAAATTCGAAGAAAAGCTGGGAGGAGGACGCGTCGAAAATTTATATCTTCATTTCAATGGGTGGTAATGAACAGGCGTTGTAGAGGCCCAGGTGTGAACAATGAGTAATGTGCGCACGGCGCAGTACGCGGTCGTGTACTTTAATAAATCTTGCGCGGCAAGGCGGCCGCATATGCGATGTATGCGCCTCATTTGAATACTCGTTATGTAAGTCGAAATAAAACTGGGCATAAATCGTGCGGCATGCAAGCCGCCGCCACGGCCTAAGGAGGCAGGCTAGGACGCCGGTCAGCCACTCCATTGTATCCGTTTTACGTAATTAATTCGCAACAATATCGGGATTTGACGTCGATTTTATGTTCGCAGGCTAGATTTGCAATAGCAGCATACACCATGTTGGCTAATTCTTCTATGCGGAGGACAAACACTTGTTGGGCGACACGCTCGTTGCCAGCAAATCTACCGCAATTGATCGAAGTGTTGAGAATACACGTAGCGACTTCGATGCGGAGAATTAAGTTGTAAGCGAGCTTATTTATAATCCAGCCGGTCGACTTTTCCATTTTATATACGTTTATTGATGTTCGGGTTACACACGCGCATTATTTACGACTCCTTATTTACACGAAGCGATCGTGAAATGATCACCGCTTGGTGCAAACAACATGATTAATTCTGACGATGAATGAAAAGGTCGGCGTGTTAATTGACTTTTTACGGAGCAGATTGTACAATTAATTTAATCGTGCATATTTTACGTTACTGATTTATGAGTGTCCTCGGTGGTAACATGCTGGTATGGAGATGTGGCTACACGAAAAGTCTGCGGACTGCAGATACATGTCAGAGTAAAAAATGGCTACACGAGCATTAGCTCGGCGACAACACGCCAACCACCCACGGGCGGCCGTTTATCTCCGTGGGGCCCCCACCGGTTCCATAGCAGTGCTACCATCCGATCCGGTGGTCCCCGAGATGTACGGACAGCAGGTGTGGTGTATCCGTACGGTCCACAATGTGTATTATAATAGTATAAATATAAATCATTGCGTATCGTGGAGTTGGGAATTGATAAATCATTCAATAGGATGGTTAAGGAGTGGGGAAATGAAGTTGGGTTTATTTCGTAGAATCAATTATATGTTCTGAAAAGTTGTGATTTTTTTGAAGTTTTTTGGTAATGCGGTACCACCGTTGTACCGGGAGTTATAAATCTCATTTCCAAAAATTGATTTACGATATTTTAATGCGTGCGTACTTTCCGCAGCATATGCTCCGTATGCTTTCTTTATTAATGCCTCAGCAGAGAGAGCTTAATGGATAAAACTTAACCTCGACATGTAATAAAATAACTTGAGCGGATAAGAGTCGACGTCGTCCGCCGTTGGCCAGCGTGTCGTTACTGTTGATAAATGAAACGGTTCGGAGCACTCTGCGAACGGAAGCCATTAACACAAATATGCGATGAGCGCGCGTGTTTGTTTAGAAACCGCTCTGGCGACACCAGCAGAGCCAAAATGGCCGCCAATAGGACGCCATGACACTACTCACTCCTTCCCCTGGCTTTTTTCTCATTTCATAATTTATATTTGCGTGCCTTGTGGTTTTAGTACAGCCTGTACAGTGCGCTGTGTACACGCATGAATACACGATGATGACGACATAAATCTCTTGGTAATTTATTTGAATTGCATTCGCGGCTGTCAGGACGACGCCGGAATTTATGAAGAAGTGTTGTGCTGCGTGTCAGCGGCGGCTTTTTCTTTGCCGAGATAAACGAAGAGATGGACAAGCTTGAAGTACAGAGGAGGAAGGCATAACTTTGGATCGTGACGCGACACACATGCCTCAAGTTAATGAAGAGTATAAAACAAAGAAATAAGCAGCTAGAATCCAATTTGAAACATATTCGAGGACAACTGTACAAACTTTCATAAAATACAACAGAATTTCCTCGCTAAAAAAGAATCTCCGTCCGAAGCTTGATGACATTTAAAGATTGCTTTTTATTATCCCATCATTAATCATATTTCCGTTTTATCAAAGATCTTTATTAGTCATTTTCGGTATTTTTATCTGCACCAAACAGCTTGCAGCTTGAGTAATGAACGTGTTTGTCTGCTGTTTCGCAACACAGCCACAATTCGCCGCAATTCAGTCATTAATAAGATAATAAACATTTATTCAACGTGCATATAATTATTGTTATAGCTTTATGAATAATGCAAGCCGCCATAAAGCGAGTTTATTATCGGTGCGTCCTAAAACGCGCCAATAAAACTATAATCGCTCGTATTTTATAAAATAATTAATGTTTATATTTATCGCCCGGATTAATATGTTGTAAATCAAGCGCGATTATGGCCGTAAAGCCCCCATCATTAAACGCGTATAATTTAATGTTCCGCGTTGTCGAGACGAGGGCAAATTAAAGAACGGATGCAATTCATTTATAACTACACATTGCAAATGTAATAAATTGCGAACCATCACAAATATAATTAACTATCAATTTATGTGCTCAACACGTTTCTATAGGACATAATAAAGAATAAGGAGTAAGGTATAAAGAAAAAAGAGAGCGTAAAAGAAATGTAGGCAACTTAATGTGCATTATTGTATGGTGTCTATATATATATTCATTCGCTCATGGCACTTGTGGCAGCTTTGCATGTCCTATGACAGGCTGGGCGACATGCTGCCAACAAGCGCGACATCGCCGCCGACGTCGGCGGTATTTTATTAAGAGCCTCACCTGTCGCGGCTCGTTTGGATGTGCCCGGGCGTCGCGAACCGCACCGAGACGTCTGTCTTGATAACCGCCTCTCGCGCACAGGAGAGGCAAGGACGGATGTCGCGTCTGTCGGCGGCGCTGACGGGTAATTATACCCTGACAGTGACATAGTGCGCGGCGTAAGGCGGTAGCGTCTTTTTGCCGCTGAATTTGCCACAAATATTACAACCAATAGCACAAAACATAAACAACAAGGAGGAAATATTTATGCTTCAGGTCACCAGCAAGCAGTATTTTGGATCTAACCGCCACCATACCTCCTAACATAAAATGCTAGCAAGCATCTTCAAGTACATGAAATTTATATGAACGAGGACATATTCCTCGGATAATAACCATAAATAAGCCGTCTCAAATGGGCACAACATTCCCCGAGGCATCGACGCTCGCACATTAACGTCTGGCAGTTATTTAACGATCCTCAATTCCACTGCCTACAACCGGTGATCAACGATTAGATAATGATCATGATGAATCCAGCAATAAAACGACTGCGCGCCTGCAGTCGATAAATTACACCGAAAATTACAAAACTTGTGTCTGCTAACCTTACGCCATCTATCTGCCCATCAATTAATCGCCCAACAGGCACCTCACTATATTCTACCACCCTACCGAAACATAATAATTTAAAGTGCTATCAGCTTATCGCTGAGGCGATTTATGTATTGCAATTGTAGAGCATAATAAATATGATGAATCGCAGCGAATTAGCGCTCGGTGAAAATTATTAGCGTTTTATCTATTTTCTAAATCGACGGCGGTTTATAAGGGGTTAACTTATTGCGCGCTGCTTTATAACCTTGGGTCTTATCGACGCCGCCGCCGGGGAAGAATATTTATGACGACGGCGCTGATACTCGCGCGCGCGCGCGGCGATGATAAATGAGCTTCCAGATAGCTTTATTTATTCATCGGGTTCTTGCCTTCTAGCCTGCGCCTTATGCAAGCGGGTGAGATGAGTAATGCCTGCAAAAAAGGGCGGCAATGTCGTAAGCGGCATATGTTCAGGGCACAAAATGGGAATAACCTACTTAACACCACAGTGTTGATTTGGTTATCCACCATATCAGAAAATCAGCTTTGACAAAGTCTTCCAAATGAGTAACACCTGCTAAAACAAGTTTAGATGATGTTTAGTCTACCTATAGCCATGCGCAACGCACTCTTTGCGATGTTTATGGCTGTGGTCTTTGTTTGCAAAGTTGTTGTAAAAGCTTGTTTCGCATGCGCAACGATAATTTTCCGCGCCCAACATGCAAAAGCACTGATTGCGGTGCTGCGTATAAAGGTCGTAAAATTGTAATAAAATATACGATGCAATAAAGCGTTCACTCGGTGGTGCTATAATTGCACTTAATGAATATTTATCGGCATCTCGTCCGTCGTGCGTGCAGCGGTGCATGCGCGGCGGTCGTAAAAGCGCCCGGTGGCGGTCGTACACAACTCATCCGCACCGAGCGCGGACATTAAATTATGGCTTTCGATCGTTTTTTGCCGCCGCACGAAGCTGCGAAATGATTTAGCACCGCCTAAGACGCTTGTCTCTGCCATGCTGGTCGAAATGTTTACTCGGCACGCTTTTACATCTTTATATAGCTTAAGGAACAGCAAATAGATGGCGCTTCAGAAAAAGCTCACTCACAGAGCGTCCTCTGCATTAGTTGCAGAAACTAATAGACGGTTCTTCGGGGTCTAAAATTTTAATTTGATTCTTGAAAGGAACAGACAGTGATGAATAAGTAACCATCCATCACCAGAGTAAATTTCTTATTTATTTTCATCCAGCAGTCAAACATGACAACTGTTTATGATCAGCACAAGATGTTAACATACCAGGACACCGCATTCTGGCTCATTGGATGGGATCAAAGCAAACACCGCCACTGTGTGAGCCACGTCAGCATTAAATAAACCGATTTGAGAGATTTGAAAAACGTACAAGCACGACATTAAACAGCTGCCGGTGTTTGACGAACGCTGAAAGCTGAAAAGCGTCGGTTAGCAACTTCACCTTAACTGTAGAGGTTGATTTATCGCGGATCGGAAGCGATAATTTGCGCTCGGATTGCACTGCTCCCGAGGCAAGCCATATAAATTTTAATTGAACCATCAATTATGTTTTAATTGCTCCAGCTTGTTTTCTGAGGAGATTTCTCTCGGCGATAAACGCTTGATACATGTTATGGTTCTGAAGAGTGAAGAGAAGCTGAGGTAGCGGTTGTGGCAATGTGATTTGCAATTCTTAAGAAGGATATAAAGAGTGTTACCAATATACGAATTACTTACAACATCATTAATCCATCTTTGTTATTTTAAAAATCAGGGTCGATCTGATTAAGCTCCTCTTGTTTTTCGAGTGCCAGCAGGCTAAGTAATATCTAAAATACCTTCCAAACATCACCTCCGAACTTGGTTTGTGCGTTGCAAGCAGAAGAAGTCTTGAGCCTCTTGACTGCTTGTGGAAGAGAGAAAGTTGATCGAGGGAGCGGCTCCACTGCATGTTGATAGCCTCCTGTCACACTTAAGTAGTTTTCTCAATTATAATACATGTCAGACATCGTGCATTAGTGTAGCTAAATACGCCTCGTAACACATCCAATTTATACGCAGCGCGCCCGACACGCAGCACTAACTTATTAACATTATGTTTGTTGTTATTGACCATTAACTGATAAATTATTTATGCACAAGATATAAACTCGGCTGGTGTTGGTCGTGTTTATTGTTATGGCTGTCAAGTGTCAGTAGAACCAGAGGAGATGAAGAAGAAAGAAGAGAAGAACAGCTAGGTTTAAGTAACTTAAAAGATACTTATCGACATAGATAGGAATGGACGAGGTGTAAGCCACGGAGCCTGATGGAATATGACTCAATTTGATTTGATTTAAACTAAAGACTCAGACAGTGGGGATTGAGAGAACCAACTTCTTCGACGCATTGGCAAGAAAGTCGATTCATCATTGACTTGATGCCCTCATTACGTTATCATATGTTAATTGAAGATCATAGAAGCCGCCAGTATTCTAATGATGGCCTCAATTAATGCCTCTCCTCGTTTTCTATTCAAGTGAGTGCAGTCTTCTTAACTCCTCACTTTTCATCTTTCCAACTCGAATGTTAAATCACCATCAGATGAGGCGTAGATGGCTCACGCGATATTTCCAGCTGCCATAAATTCCCCCAGCTCCCCAGCGCGCGACGGCAATAAAAGCGTAGCGAAATATCCCGAGAAGTTGCTCCGAAGGGCTCAATGTCCACATTTCTTGCCAACGAGCGCATATACTTGACAGCTTTAAACCCCAGAAGCTATAATGTTTCATATCGCTATCTTTTATATGTATGCGAGTGCCAATTTTCGAGAGCACTATCATATAACAAAATGCGTTCCTTTCCCTCTTCCAACGAGCAATTTTTTTCAACCTCCTTCTAACTACTCACTTTCTGAAATACTGCAATATCAAACATCCCGTGGTCCGAAAGGCTCGCTAGGGATCAAGGTAATCACATTTTTTACAAATGAACTAAAACAAATTGATCGATAAATTTAGTTTTACTGGCTTCGATTATAGTCTCAGAATTTCGTAAGCCGGACAAAGAAGACCATCTCTCAGTGTTGTAAATTCTCACAGCTCGTAAACATTGCCCGCGACCTGGGTGTGTAATTTATCATCGATATAATTTTTATCTCTAGACGTACCACCTCATCATGCAGAGTGTCCGACGGTGCTCAGCAACTAATAGCGGAATTTAATAATAGCTTATCCACCATGCCCCACGCCAACTCCACACAATGTCCTGCGTAATTACAGAGCATGCATCTCGATGAAATCTAATTAACACTCTTGGCGTAATGGAAACGTTTACGCGTGTCATAACAATTTATCATGAATAATTCAATCTGAAAACATGCGTTTTTCTTGTCCGGAGCTATTTAAGTAGCCTGCCAGAGCCTAGGCCGGTGTGTTTGGCATGTGCAGTTTCGGAAGCACATTGCATGCACTGTCGGCGTATAATAAGAACACGTCTAGCGCTTGCAGTGCGCTCGTTAATCTCGCCGGCGCATGTGACATCTTTATGCCGTAGATCATGGGCGGGTGATTGAAATATTGCGCACTTTTAAGTGCACCGCGAGCAGAGACTGCGAATTGCTGGCACGCGAGTGCATCGAACGCTGCCAAGGACCGATAACCACTTGTAGTATGTTCCCACTGCCCTTTCGCTGCGGGATTCTACACATAGTGATGGGTAAAAATAAAGATGGACATTTACAACTAGTAATGACTCAGAGAAACGCTCATTGAGACTGTAACAATTGATCGCCGAGCTAATCAAGACAACACGAAGCGGAGGACATTCCTTAAAGTGGCAGATCTCAGAATTAGTTATCAAGCGAGGAAATTGAAAAAAGTGCAAAAATCTCACTGTAGAAGTAACAGCGAAGGTCACGGGTTCAAATCCTGCTGAAGGTATATTCAATAGAATATATACTCTTACAGAATTCAGTCCCAATAACTGCTAATAACCCTGGTAGGTGATGCAGTATAATGGACTAGAGGTTAAGTGCGGTGCCAGTATCCGGCATGGTTGCAGTTCGCTCTAAAAATAACAAATAACAAGGGTAAAAATCATTCTAGTCGTATATTCTAACTTGGTAGCAATCTCTTAAAGGTGCTGCAAGGAAGTACTTTTTAGATTAGCAGACTGTTGAGTCTGATTCGTTTTCTTTAAATAGTGAATACTATTAGTAAAACACCTCACAAATATGCTTTTACTCCCTTTTCCTAGAAAGATGTTTAGCAAATGTTTCCCATCTTTCTGCATATACCTCATTGTTTTGCACGCGCGAATGACATTGACAAATAGTCCGTGGTCTTTTGCAACTATCGTCGCTCAATGACGCGTCGTGCATTACGGGCACTTCGACAAGAAAAGCGGGAAAGCTCGCGCCCACAGTGACTGGCATCTCCAATGCGCTGCTCGACATGTATTAATGAAGGCCTGGCGCGATTCATCACTCTTCCACCTCGTGCGCCGCCACCATCCGTCCGGGGGGTTCCGCCTCGACGCTGGCGCTCTTTAAAGAGATCAAACGCATCCTTGTTTATCTGCCGTGATCAATCACTTTTGACTGCACGCCGCGCAACCTCATTTATTACCAGCGCTGCTGTTCATATGGCAAGGATCCATCTTCGCCGAGCATTAAATTGATAAATTCCTTCTTTCTGCCAATTGGATGCAGAAGAGGTGATGAAGCAATTTAGAAGAAAATTATTTCCGCAAAGATCATCTACCCAAAGCATAGATTGTAACTGTTTGAGTTAAGTGTGGTTTAGATCAATATGACCACATCATCAGCATCATTAGCAGTAGACTGACAGTGAGTGACTAAGATGAACAACGCTGTCATTCCAGATTTGCCCATCAATAACTGGCTCCACTCGTCATTCCGCTGCCAAGCGCTGCGAAAGGGCAGATGATGTGGAGTCGTAGATGGTTGGAGCGTGCAAAGTGCTCGGAGCATCAGACTGATATCGCCGGTCATTAGAGACTCTCATTTCTGTCATCCATCATCGAAGAGAACTGAGCAACTGCCAAGCACCTTGATGATGATTCCCAACAATTCCAGCCCATCACATACAGTGTGTCACTAGCGAACAAAGCGGTCATAATCCCAATTTAGCAATTCAAGCAAATATGGCTCAGTAAAGTGGTAACTTGGTGCTAATTTGTATTTTTTCTTGTTGCTGTCATTTGGAACATGATAAATGATTCGACACGTGTCTAATAGGAAAGTTTATCTGCGCTCGCCCAGCGTGCATCGCTCATCGTTATTTTATATCTATATTCCGGGGGCGGGCCGCGTGACAGTGATGTATGATGTATGCACTTATTCATTTCGACGACGGCGGCTGACGGGCGTCGCGGCGCCCCACACGCCGCCCCGCTGACGTGTTGATTGATTGCACCCGTTACATTTACTGAATAACACAGTTTACTGCTTTATTATTATTATTATGGCAGGTAAGTACATTTATTCACACGCAAGCAACATACACGTTTTTCTTTTCGATGGCCAAAAGAAATGGCCTCGCTTTAAACAAACAAGTTAGAATAGAATTTTTGATTTTAGGAAAAATGTTTTTTAGTCACTATTTTAAAGACAAACATGTTAATGTGTTTGCTTAAGACTACCGTTACTATGAACGATTCAATTTCAAACAGCATGCTAATTGTTCACAGTAAGACCAGAAGCATGCTGGTTTCTTTCTCCTCAATTAACGCCACTATGGCGGCGACAGAGCCTCTGGTTTGTTTACCAGGTGTCTGCAGATGGGAGCTTTCAACAAGAACAACCACTTATCAAACCACAAAAGCCACAACAAATGTGTCAATCTTCCGATGAGCCTTTAAATACCACGCTACTTGAGTTGAACGTTGGACCGAGTCTTGAACGAGACACCAAACATCTTATAATCCGATCACGGCGTCAGATTGCTATTATTATCGGTGGCGTGCTACCGTGTGACAGGAGGCAAACCCTCTTCAACTCTTTCGATCAACTACAAATAAAGCCCCCATCTTCTTCTCACCTGTTGTTTACAATTCTACAAGTTGAGCAACTGAGTAGCTGAGAAAGAGATGGGTGTTGTAGATTGGTATGCTTTGATCTTCATATCCTCATGCGTGCTGGGCTGAAATGACAGCACGTCAGAACCAGATATTACACGCGGATGGTTGACTTGCCCTTGTCAATTAAACTCTTGCCGATGAACGAGCTCCATGTTACCTACCCGCTGACAGACCAAACAAAACCGCCGTCTCCGTCGGCTTGAATTACTCGGTTCACACACAATACAAAAAGGAATTTCAATGGAAAATCTATCGGAGGGTTAGGTTAGAACGAAATCTTATTTAAATCCAGCTGACTAATTGTAGTTTCATGTTCTACACTTCAGACTCTTATTCCAATTAGGTCTTCGTTTACGGTATATGTTTACGTGGCAGCCACCTTTTGGGTAGTTGTGAGCCCATGTCAGGGCCATTAAGAAAAGTATCAAATACCCCTCGACAGGCGGGTTAATCGAGTGCATAGCCCCGGAACCACCAGTCGACAAATCGCAAGCAGCTCGTCGAATTCGTCGGCATTCAACCAAAAAGCAAAAGGAGACTGGGAACTAATGTACTTCAATTCATCTCCCTGACGGCAGATTTACTCTGCTTCCATTCTAAATTCTCGTCTCTAACACCTCCCTCTTTTTACAACGTCCCACAAGAGTGCAAAAAAAAAAACGTCCATGTACAAGCAAACCGAATTCAAGTTTTCAGTTCAATTCAAGGTATACTTGCAATAATTCTTATTCGTTTGATAAATGTTATCATAACAAGTGTCAACCTTCTTTTCTTTGCATTACCTCTCATTTAGTTTTAAATCAACTGTTAGTTACTCAGCATTATCAAGCAATGTTGTTTTTTGATATGATGGATAAGTGTCAATCTAGCATAAATGATCCATCAATCATCTAATGTTTATTTAACTTACATCCTGCCTTCAATGGACGTGTGTACATTTTGGAACCGTACCAATATTAGCGCAGCAAGCTGATAATGTCTTTGCTTTGTTTGCAGATGATAACCGAGTGCCGTTTAGAATTCTTTTGCATCTATAGATAATTGCGGTTGCTGCGAATGTTTGAGTTGAATCATTAATCACATCTTTCATATTTTGTATTTTCTTTCAAGTCGCTCGCTTCAAGTGAAGTCAACATGCAATTGCAATAATTAATTTTGATTTACGACTCGAGGCCTATGATAATTTCTGTGATTAGCTCAAGTCGCCAGTCTAGATATGTCACGAGCACGTTAATAAATCATCAGATAATGAAAACACACCTCAAAAGTGAAGCAGAGATCAAATCATGATAGACACTTGAATGTGTTATAATTACATAGTTATTAAAATATGTAAATGTCTCATTTTATGTGTTACCCTATGGTGTGGCACCAACAAGTGTTGATGTCATGCATGTGACGGAAAAGCATCGTTTAAATGGTTGACAGCTTGTGAGTTTGACATGTTACGCCTTGCTTCTTGAAACTCAAAATTAGCCCACATCACTTATATATTCTTTTCCGTTTCAAGTATAGAGTGAACTTTTGTATAATGATTTTAATATTTCACATATTCAAAGCGATTTATTGGTCAATTCGCAATCACACCAATTAATTACTCTGTCACTGAGTGATATATTCGTGCATGTTGCGTTCGCAGCCCTTTTAATACCAAACTGCGTGTTTTACAAATTGCCACGGGTTGTAATGCGTTCAAAGCTGTTGAAAGTACTTCAAATATGCGTACCTGTCAACGCCGGGACAATGGGCATGTCATCGGGATAGCGTAATCAGATACCATTTAGCGAGGGTTGCCAACCCTCAGAACTAACCATAGGACATTGCTACTATGCACTTGCAAAAGCGAGAAATTTGATACGTTTTTGTTTTGATGTGTTGCTTGTGATGTCATTGACAGTTTATGGGACAATAGAGCATAAGTCAGCAGATGTTTCTTTCTTGAAAGATACAAAACCACAGGAGGGATTATAGAGCAGCAAACTGGGAAACATTAACGCACTATGTTTCTTTATTCTTTAGGCTTTGGTTTCTTTTGATGATAGTACAAGGTACTTAATGTAAGTAGCTTGAATTGAAAGAAACTTTAACAGGTAAGTTTTGATCACAATGAACTTTCCAATCTAAAGAAAATTCTTCCAAGAAAGATAGTTTGGGGCTTAGTGTAGCATTGACAGAATGAAACTGTAATTTTCGCTCATAATAATTTGAATTATACTATTACACTTTTATGTAGGTTCAGTATGATAGTCACTTGCAAACAGTTCCTATTGCGGATGTATTAGTTCTAAAAAAATGTTTTGGTTGGTCCAGTCTCTGGAGCAGTAGGATGATATCCTTTTTAGATAAACAAAACAATTCCAGTAAAATTGTTTAATTCTTATTCAATCAATTTCTTGCAAAGAATTGATTTTGACGTATTGACGATAGTACTTCCTATCAAAAAGTAAAATTAGAATAAAAATCTTTTTTTAAATTTCCAGTGACTTCAAATCCAAAATAATAGAAAAAAACTCAAAGTCAAGTCTCAGTTGCAGAAAGGTACTGTGTCATTGTAAAATACAAAAAAACAATATCCATTAAGCACCCAACATGCAACCAATTTTCTTTCTGTAGAAATCTTTGATTCTTATGCTTCTCAATTACCCCATGAAAACGCATCAGATTCGCCACTTCCCGCAAGCTGATAAATCCAGCCATTTCCACGTTACGCCACCGAAGACCAAAAGGGATTAGACAGGTTGTTATCAAAGGCGGCTTTAAAGGTTTTGATGAAGTCGCCGTGTTCGGAATTCTCATGCAACTGGGTGGCAAGTGTCCCTAATGGAGTCGTTGAGCACTTCCTCCGGCAAACGCGACCTCAACGATTAGAGCGCCCGCCGGAGATCACGAGCGTATTAATATCACCATCTAACCCCAAAACGACTCCAACCACTCTCAACTCTCTCTCTCTCCACGGCTCCGTGTATTTAATATTAAAATTTAGTATTATTGCAATGGGAATTGCACCCTCTTAGCTTGGATTTCTCAATCTTCTCAACTTATTAAATGAAGATATATACGGAGTTGTGTAGTGTTTACCCAAGCAAGTATAATGCATGATCAGATCATAACCAACCAACAAGCATAAGATTATTATTATAATGAACGCCAATTTGGGCCGGTTTGCACGATGCGCGCTGCGCACAATGGCTGATTTCTTCCAGCCTGCGGTGTAATTACGCGTTGCAATTGCATGGCATTAAAATGCACCGCGAGCCAATCTCGGTCGATTTTATTACACCCGTCGACCGGAGTGGAGTGTGTGCTGGTGAATTACACGAATGACAGTCATAATTCTTACGTGTGAGGCTCGCCTGTATAATTTGCACATGATTGATGCATGGCCGACGTGAGTGGTTATTACGGCGGCCAAGCTGGGAGAACGAGTGGAAAACGTGTCAGCGTGCATGTGCTAGACTCACACAGCCGCCTCGCACACAATCGGAGGCCTTGTGTACGTAGCGGGCATCGAGCGGCGGCATGAGTGTGAACGTGCGAGAGTATAGCAAGTCTCGCCCGCGGTTGGGTTATTAATCATTCTGCTACTCAATCCTGACATCTTTGCCCAGCATTCTGTCAGAGCGCTCATAATAAAAACACATGGGTCTCGACGACGTTTCTCTTCAATTACACTCATCATCAGCACCCTACAAATCCTCCCAGTGAAAAGAGAGAAAAGAGAAAAACGGGAAGTAAATAAAGTCGGCTTTAAAACTTCCAGATGGCACTGCTGCAAACGTAGGTTAGGCCTAGTAAGATATTAATAATCAGAGTAATTTAATTGTAATTACTTTCTAGCGTGTCCAAGAATCATCAGCTTGCACGCCAGCCTGCAGCATCATCACCATTCAAATGTAAATTCTTTATTCAATTCTGTTCAACTTTGCATGGCTCTTACATTGTTTCTTTCGCATGTCAGTTGAATATCAAATGTTAGGTGAATAGACTCTCTTTGCAACTAATTGGCCAACATACAAATTACAGGAGCGCGCTGCCACTCTGGCGCACACTTAAATTGGATTAATCGGTTCCACTTGTCACTAATTACGGATTAATATATTATTAATGTGCAGCGCTCGCGGGCCGCCTTTCGATGATTACGACAGAGATAATTTGATTTCAGTTTGCGTATGACATGCTATTATAAAAGACGCCGGCGGCGCAGCAAAAACGAACGATTTATTATTAAAGCGCTCCGTGCGCATTTATATTCATTACGTTGTGACATTTTCAATCAGTGCCTTTCAATCATTTTATTTGAGATATGTCTACAGTTTGCCAATCTACCAAGCAACAACCAAAAAAGAAAGACAAAGATGTGCAGGAACAGGGTAGAAATTTAATATTGAAATGGATTTAAATCAGGTTATGTTTCACATTGGAGCACGTTGGGTGGCACAGGTTAGAGTCGAGAAGGTTAGAGGTTCATGCTGATCGTATATTGAGGTTTGAAGAGAGGGGCGCTTGAGATAAGAGGCCAGAAGATGAATTGACGGGGTTAGGAAGGTGGCGGGCGCAGCGAGCTCAGACAGGCCGGGAGGCGGCATGCCGGTGGCAGGCGGCGATTACTCACCGGAAGTGGCTCTCTCGCCTTTCGCCTTCACGAGATAAGCGCTTTAGATTTGTTACCTTTCAGCTGACAAAGCCACGATACCGGATAGGAATGTCCGTTTGGGATCAATCACAATAAATATTTATTTACCCGCAATACTATCTCACAAGAGTTATAAAAATATTGCGTTACTGGCAAAATTGCACTTTTAGAATAAATGGAATTATGGTCAAATTATCCTATATATCAAGTCTCACTCGACAAAGATTTATTCGCTGAATAAGAGGACACGAAACATGGGCAATATTAATTTCAGCTGCCTCCAACTACTAAAAAGGCAATAGTGGGTTCTTCTCCATTACTCTCGCCTATCTAATTCTAATTGACCAGCGTGTTGGTAGAAACAATTCTTGATACACCCACTTCTGATATTTTCTGTTCTCCAAATAAATTACCGAATTATTCAAGCGCGTTACCTTTTATTTTAAACCACCGTGTTCGACTAAGTAGTAAATCGCTTGTAATGGCCGCCACCAATGAAAAATAGTTTCCTCATCCGGCCGAATGATAGCTTTCGTGCCTTCTGCCTTTGATTTATAGACACTATAGCAAGCAGATTAGAGCAAGTTCTACAAATCATTCCACTACAATGACTGAAGCATGAAAAATAGCTGAAATAATTACGTAGACAAGTGGTAACTCTACCATTTCAGGTTGTGAGCCAGAGGCTAAGTTCACGGATAAATTGGGAAGTTGGCAACAAGAAAAAGTGTGTTATTTGCTGAGCGACGGGTCGAAACTCGAAGCGGAAGAGTTGGCAACATGCACGATAGCGCACGTTATTGCCGTGATTCAGCCCCCGGACGTTTTAAACTCGCCTTATCTGCAATTCCAATTGTGTAGAATAACCATCGATTCGTCCTCATCCAGACGCAATTGCCAATGTAGTTCTTTTCCGTTCGGCAGACAGTTGTGAGCTACATTATTGACCTCCCAATCGCGCAATAAACGGTTATGGCCGTGTAACTTTCCAGCGCTTTCAACTTTTCCAATCTTATCTTTAAACATGATTTCGGTGAGAATTGTATGGGATTTAGTTAAATTGGTCTTCCACAGCTAGGAACCTGCTGACCACAATGTCCACAACTAACCATTGGCCATCAGAACGTGCTTGGCATAAGCAAATTACCTCTGGAATAACTGTATTCAAACTTACGGAGATGTTGGAGAATTGGCCGGTTTTCTACACTTCCAACCAACTCTCCACTTTCCACTCTCCACATATCGGTTGATCTATGGCAAGCACACATTGCTCTAGATGGAACGCAATATGTCCGCTTTGCGGGGCGAAGGCAATAACCATTAGGTTTGGAGAAAACTGCCCCATTTCGCATGACACGAACGACGAATATCGGAGAATTTACGGCGCCTTGGCACATTCTATCCGAGCAGTTCTGGCGCTCAATGAGCCAGAGCCCAACTGCCCAACGCGAAGCCGCCATCAAATGCACTTCTTATTCTTCGACCATCGGAGACCATTATAAACGACCCTCAATGCGGTCATGACGTAATAAGAAACGCCTAGATTATTTCTGGACCTCCTTGCGCATTCAAACATCTCCAGCAAGAAAGATTTAATATCAGCGAAGGAAAAGACGTTTAAAATTTAAGCCCACGCCATAAAAATGAACTCCACTGCAACGGCGGTAATGAATGTCACGAGAGAGCAGCTGTCGCCGTTGTAAATCACTATCATGCCATAACCCACCGCGTTGTTCCAACGTTCCAATCTTGGATGTCCACACTCCACATATAGCACCACCATCTACCATTGCACGCCAGCCAGACCATTTATTTGTTTCTTACAAGCGCGATATTACTTTTCCTTCAAGCACCATCTTGTCATAACAGCTCGCCATAAAAATATAATACTCTGTAAAACTTGGTGTGGCGGCCTTTTTTCCGTCTGCTATACAGGAAAGAGAAGAAGGACAGTGGGCACCGTGTGTCCAGAAGTGTGTAAGATATTAGCTAACATTATGACCATTTCGGCCGTGGAAATGAAACAGTATGATACTAATTGTCGTCACTTCTTCGACATGGTTTTAATAAAACTAAACAAATTGTAATATCTAAGTTTCACCAATCTAGGGATTACTTGAGTCCGGAGGACGCCGAGGGCGGCAATTTCCGACCTGGAACTTGGCTCCTACTGACATCAGCAGATGTACCATGTACCCGAAGCAATAAAACTTGGCTGACAGCGCAGAAATTAAATATGAAGTTGAGCTGTCTGCCTCGGATGTAGTTTTACATCTTTCTATTAAATACGTCACTCATCTAGGTGTATGCCAACCTCACCTCAAGCATGGTAAAAGTTTGTTTGCATTTTTAAGTGTGGCCGCATCTGGGCTTTTTCAACGCGGCGTATTGTGACTGTTGCAGTATTATTTATGTCAGTGGCTAAAGTTAGTCGGCACGGCCCATATAATTAGATTGATGTGCGGATGTTGATATGGAGATCAAAGGCGGTGGCAACATCAACAACGCCAAGCCGACAAATGAATGCCACGCGTAGGCATTAGCAGACTATTCTTTGGGTAATTAACTAAATTATTTACGGATGGCGTTATTAATCAAGAAATACTGGTTTAAAATTTGTCTTGATTTGGTTGTCACTCCGGAAAGTTTTTCACTTGTGTTGTTCACTTCTCCCTACACTTGGACCGCATTGTGTTCACGCATGAAACTTGTTTATACCGACACTAATACCGCATCGAAACAGTTAATGCACAACAATGCGCGAGTCATGCCGCCGTGCGCAACGTATTATGAATATAATAAATAGCCGCCAGCTGGGGAGGCAACGGGCATTTTCGGGTGGCACCGTCCATAGGCATCCCAGTCATTGTTTTCCTCATATGGCCGTCGCGCTGCGTCATCATCATCGTCGGCGGCGCAATTTATTTAAATTGCATCCTTAGGCCATCAAGAATGAATAATTAATCCGTAGTGCCCTCTTGGCTTTCAGCGCGCGATGATTGATGTGCTGCTCATTGTTTATCGCGCCAAGGTGCGCGCCCGGCTGGTAATAGAGCGACAAAAGCCGTGATTTGTTCACCCGCCAGCGAAAGACTAATGGGCGCTCATCGACCTACAAGTTTCCGCCCTTCGCATTCGCAATGCGGCGGCAGTTAATTCAATTGCGCACCCCCGGGGCCACTTGATTAAACTTGAACGCCGTCAGCGCGCGCTCCGCCTCGATATTTCTTCGATTTCTTTTAATAAAGCACACGCCTTCTGCAGGACGACAGGATGACGGGATTAATGAATCGCGGCCACGCCTTAATTGCAAAACGGCCAAGGGTTTTGTTTGGCTCCTTCAGCACGTCGCAATTTAAAATAACCGATTCAGATTGAAATAACTATTTCCGCCGCTCATAAATTATGCCGCGAGGCGAAAAGCGAGTTGCCACACTGCCGCCGCTGCCGCCGCCACTGCTGCCACTTTCAAGCACCCTAGACTTTGATAAATGATGCAGCATTCCATTAAAATAAGTGCCTCAATATATCCAGCGCTGATTTATTTGTTTATCTGGGAATTAACTTTTCTTAAAATTTTCTTCTCCTTTTTCAAGCATTCAAACAAAAACAATACGCTCTAAAAGCCATCTGAATTACTATCTCCCCTAAAATGCATAAATGAGCAATAAGTATACCTCACATGGGTGTTAATTAATGCATTAACGTGCGATGGTATTATAAGCATCTGTCCGCTGTCAGTTTGTCAATGTCGTGCGGAATGCAGGGGTCAGCAGAGGTTGCCCTCGGCTTCCGGTACCGGTAATTAGCTCGGCATGTTGCGCACGAATTACCCTCGACATGGCCACCGCAACCGGCGAGGGATGATTGAGTGACAGCAAACGTGTCCTGCGACGTTCTCAAAATCAGCAGAGAGCGATGATAATGTACTTGCCATCTAGCTGAACATTCTCGGGAGAAGTTTTATTGACAGTGACGGTTTGGACATTTTATTTAAAAAAGAAATAAAGGAAAAGTCGTTTGCAAAAGTGATGTGCTTATCTTTCGCTATGTTTGCTCTGTCTACGAGACATTACACGCTAGACAATCAATTTAAAAATCACATCCTTTAAACACAAATGTACTGCCATTTGTTTTCCTCGACGAATGTGGGGAGACCTCTATATCCCTTGTGCAGTCTTGCAGACAAACATAAAAAAGATAAATGATGCAATTCCGAGTAGTTACTGCCTCCCCCTACACAATCAATTATGAAATATGGGGTTACATAAAAATATCCTAGTCCTTCTTCGATCTTCCAATATATTAGTTTCTCAACTTTTCGACCTCTAACCCCCATTTCTAGCCAGCTGCGGCGAGTATGGGAAACGAAACGCTTCTTGCTTCTAGTGGTAATTTAAATAAACTGCAAATAGGGATTTAACCCTTAATAGACCTCGTCGACGTTTATCGCGCGCCGCTTTACGATTCCCGAATGGAGACCTTAATCTGATCAGATATTCGCGTGCCTGGACTTTTACCACTTTTACCCCAGCCGGCGGAATTGCTTGTCCGAAACAAATTACAAACTTGCAATGTTAACGGTCACATTATGCAAAGTGGAGCAGAGAGCCAAAAGGGAGCACATTTGTTGAAGACCCAATTCCAATTGGATATTTACAGAATCTCTCAGAGAAGTCAGCATTTGCAAAGTGACCTTGTGAAGTGAAGTATAATATGCATAGGAAAGCAATTAATTTGTTATAATCATAGCTGTCAGAATTAATGAATGCAAAGAGTGATAACTTCCGTTAAAGTAGCATCAAATTAAAAAGTATCCACCTTGTCCATTTCCAGAACTAATTATATTCTGCACGTCTGTTACGAGTGCTCTGTCAGTACCAGGTGTCGATACGCTATTGTTCCCACAGCAGCCATTCGCAGCGTGATTACCGAAATTTACGACTTTATTTGGCGGTGTCGACAAGATATTTAATTAGCGTCAGCGATGTAGGTGCGGACGGCGTGCGGTCTGGGGCGCGGCCCCCGGACGACACCGGCGTAATTAAGGCGACATACTAAAGACAGTTTGGGCTGTTGGGGAGCTATGTTACAATCTGCTGCTGCTGGTTATCGCGATCACGCCGACATTCTACAACACCTACACAGATCACGCTAGCCCACTGCGTGCTATCTATTCATCTCTATGGCTGGATACAAACAGAGGGATGTTCTCGTACTGGAAACTCACGGAAAAAGTAAATTTATGGCTTCGACGAGGTCGAAATTGCCCGCATAAATCTTCCCACCGCCACCTTATTGTAACGACATCAAAGTCACCACTCGACTGTGGTGCATTCGATTTCCTGCGACATATGTAACAGTCCACCATGTAGAAAAATGGTCGTTTTGAATAAAGACCATATTGAAAATGTTTCTATTTGATTAAAGGTGTGTGCCCGTTGGATAGCATGCAAATGGCCCACTAATTGTAGAGTTAAATGAGCCTGTCAGATGCAATGTGTACTGATTAAAAAGCCGGCGGAAAACGCGAGTGAAATGTGTTCCAATTTTCTGCAAGAGAAATGCCAGCCATTGAAACGGGACATTTGTCTTCATCGTGTAAATCAGTGCGAACGGCAGTGGCTGCCAAGCTGGCCTTTCCTGCCCCCTACGACGGGATAGAAAGATCGGCTGACAGCCCGCCAGAGTGATGAGCCCCATACGTCTTGGGTCCACCAAAGGGGGAGCAGCAGCGTTGAGAAATAACTCTCGTATGCTCACAACTCACAAGTCACCGGTGTCTGAAAAAGAAAGATGGAATATGGTGTGCATCTTGTTTAACTTGTGCTCAAGATGACATGTATATGTATGGCTGCAGACCTATCTCATTTGCGCGTCGGCATAATTCTTTAACACTTTCCGCGAGAGTGGCCGTAAATCTGCGTTTTAGGTGATTTATCGCTGCGAGATGAAGAATAAATGTAATGGATGAACCTCTGGTGCTAATCTGCATATCCCCGCGAGATGCTGACGTTGGAACTTCCAACTTTTAAGAAGGAGGAAGACCACAGTGTTGGTCTTAGTCCGCTTGCGTTTCGTACCTGCCATCCACACGCACCGAATGCAGCAGGTTGACTAATGTCTCTTCGGGGCACGACGATAACCGCAATAACGCGCCGGGAGCTGCTGAAACCCCGGGGGAGATCTCCAACTCGGTTCATTGACAAATCGTGCCACGTTACTCCGACAATGATTAACTGCGCGACAAGATCTGAGGACAAATGCCCGCAAAAATACAAGGACACGGCCCCTTCTTCTAATGACGCCATTTATTCTCTTTTATGAGGCAGCTTCACCATTACAAAAGGTCCATCATACAATGGTACTAGCTACGTCCGCTTCAGATCTCTTCTGCTACCACTACCGAGGACCTCATATCACAGACCTCTAGACAACGCATAGCACATATTTTTTGCCGTGTAGAAGACAGCAGAGTGCCAAAATTATAATAGGTCATTAATTCTACCTAATGGACTAGTAGGAAACCATTTTTCTTATGAACCTATGTTCTTGGCGTTCTATTCCTGCAGAGTAGAATTGACGTCAACTTTGAATAATTAACCGCTTTACTCGTTACTATCTGTTGACAGATATATGTTGTAATCGCCGCGAGAGATAATGACTGCTTCATAATTTCTTCGACTACACGAAGCGAGGCAATCAAGAAGCCAGCAACTGCCATGCTCACGGCGGAGTGTCACTGATGTAATACCTAGGCATTGATCAATATGTTTATAACGCGGCACGCAAATGCGATAAATCTCTTTTATAGCTCTACCCAATTACAACGTCGACAGGTCGATCTCTTAAATAACAGGGTTTTATTAATTGCGTTTGCAGCTACCGGTGGTTGCTTTCAAGCAGGTTTTCAGAATATTCAGTATCTAATCTTATATCATCTCAGACAAGCTGTCAAATTGCATCTCCTGCACGAGTATAAATGGCCACGTCAACCATGCTGCAATGCATGCAATGCTCTTAATTACCAGGCTACAATCCGTCGACAGTCATTATCCTCGGTTTTATTAATACCGCGCACGTCGGGCACCCGCACGTCTGCCATTACGCATGCAAATCGCGCCAGCTGATAAAATGCAGATCCAATTTTTGCGCGAGCCACCCTCGGTGCGACGTGTAAACCAGACAGCTAACTGGCAGGCTGACAGCTGACAGCTCCGAGTCCAACTTGCGTCGAATATTAGCATGGCCGAGCGTTGATCACATCATAATGTTCTTCAACATGTCCGGGAAACTAAACGCGTAATCCTTCCAAGCCGACCTACCTACGTTACAAGCCATTTGCGTTATCCCATCTGGCAGGCGCTGATCCAGGTCGAGGCGAGGAGGTGGTCGTGGTTTGAGCGCCGAGTACAAACGTGTCAAATGCAATCAGCTGATGTAAATCGGAAGGAACACAAATTGAAATTGAATTTCTATATTTAGAGATTTCGAGGATTAATGCTCTTCAAAGGGGCCTAGATTGATGGGGAGAAGTACTTTTGCATCGACAACTCCTCGCAGACTAGAGGTTTGTCGATTCTTTCACTCGATATGTTAGATTCGTGTTTGATGATGGATGGCATATTGTGGAATTGGATTTGTCCTAATCTGAGTAAACATCAAGCATCCCTTCCTCCTCTTCTACTCTGTGAATGTTTCCAAGAGTGACGGATGCATAAAACAAAACCCTGATGAATCTCTTACACACGTGTCGCGCCGCTCGGCCGGATTTGTTTTGTCGTTTTGTGCGCTTCTTAATTATACTGTCAAGTTGTCAGACACTTTACGACGCGCATTCACGTCGCCGAATGCACGTCGAGATGACGCGTATCCGCGCAGAAACCGCGCATTGTGCACTGATGATGTGCAATGACGGGACTGGCGTTGAAAGAGGCCGATATAATAAACGCGCATTGTGTGCTTCCTTTCCGTCGCTGCACACGGCGCACAATGGTCAATTACCTGTCGTGATATGGCAGACTATTCACTGGATGGCAAAGACGCCGCCACTGATGGATTGATGAATATTCACATGATCTTTCAACTAGATCACAGATGATCAAAGCGATGGCTGGAACTTTAGTGGCCGCTTTTGGAGTGTTTCAGATAGACCATGAAATCAATAAAAACCATCTACAAGATTAACTCTTTGTCTATATAACAAACGTAAGGTATTAATTCTGGTATAGATTGTTTATCTGCAATGAAATAAAGCAAGTTGCCCATAAATACCATTGATGGTATTCTGGTTGAGAAACAAACTATATAAACTTTGAATCAACTTCGGCTAATTCATTGCAACATTGAGAAGCCAAACGATAGTTCGTCGATGACGAAGAAGAATCACCATCTTGAAACCGTCTCTTTCATTCGTCGGTTACGAGCAATTGCGCGCGTTCTTCGCGTCAAAAGCGCGCGACGGCGACGCGTATAAATTGCTCGTCGCCGGTATTTTCTCAAGGGGCATTTATAAATAAAACTATGTGCTGAGCGACAGGCTATTAGCATGCCTTTGCCTGGGGCCGCCGTGCATTTTACGCGCTTGTGAAAACACATTTATTTTATAAAGCAGCGGCGATAAATCTCATTAAGCAATGCGAGACATTAAAACACACACAAAAGATAAACAAATATGCTCAATATGAAGTGGGCTTGAGATTAATGAGCACTGGGATGATTTCCAGATAGATGAAGACAAACAGGTTTAATTGTTTAAACAATTGAGAATCAAGTTAAATCTGATCAGGAGGTATGCAGGTTAAAAATCCGCATTGGTCATGAATTATGCACAGCTTGATGATTAATTTATGCAATTATTATCAGGAAGATTGATGAAGCTTTTTTATTCACCAAGGAAATTACGCCCATCTCCACTTTCCAGTCAATGTCATTGTGGAAGTGATAAATATCTGAAACGGATCTCCGTTACTAAGTCGCAATTAATTATTATTCATGCTGCGCATCTTTCACTTTTAATTTTAATCAAGGGATTAATTATGCTTGAAGAAGTAGCAATTTGTAATGTGCAGCTGTTTGCAACGCTCTGCAGCTCTTTGTCGGAGGGTCCTAATTGTGATGGGCTGCGAGATCAAAGAGATTAGATCCAGTCTACGGATCAAGGTCATTTCAACCCCGAGACATGCTTTGAGTTGACTTTGAGTTGTATTTGGAGTGGTTATGATTACAATCTTTACCACACATGGCTAAACCGGATAAACAATTCGCTTGCAACCGTGGTAACGTGGATAAGACCACTTCATGTGCATGAAACCAGAAGAAGAGGATTTATAATACAATCAACCCCTTATCAAATTGTAATACTTTTTCAATTGTCATGTAAATAATTTTTAGGTGAGGATTTAAGGGCGATATGGGATGATATTGTGTGGTGTGAGTTGCTAGAACGGTTTTAGAAAAGATGGAAAACTTGATCATATTTAAAGACTACTTTGAGGTACTTCTTAGTTATTTAAAAACTCAAAAACTATAACAAATAAAAGTGTGTTTACTGTATTTTTAAATAATTTTTAGATAATATTGATAACGTTATTTGTTTAGAAGTAACCTACAATATAATTAAACCTACTGTGTAGACAATAAAAACCTAAAGGTTCATTCAAAGTACTCTCAAATTATTTAAATAAAACGCAATAAAGAAATTGTTTGTAGCATTATTTTAATAGTTTTTTTTAGCAATAATAATTGTGTTTTTCTAAATTATGATTTAGTGTTATAGCTCCAAAGTTAATAAAAAATTACTCGTTTAATGTTGCTACCATTGTTATTACACTATTATCACCTCAAAAGAGAAAGGTATTAATTAAAGCATAACCATAGCAAATGTGCAACTGTTTGCCATACCTGTAATTAGCAAATTTAATTAGAATTGAATTAATGAAAATCCAATCCTGTGTGTAACATCAGCACCAAAATACAACGACGAAATGAAAAGTTATTACTTTTACCCCGCTGCTTTTGCATAATGTGTGCATTTATATCACATTTACAACATTATACATTATATAGTTATACCATTTCATTACCCGCGCAATTACTGCAACTAATATATCATTAACCAATAAACAATCATTTTTGTTAATTATAACAAGCTGTCAAGACTGATTCTGTAAAGTCATACTTTGTTATACTTGGTTTCACTCTCTGTCTACTCAATCATTCCAAGTGCGAGCAATTTGCATATAAATTTAATTAACACCAATTAATTTACTTTTGCATACTGGTTGACCCTGTATAGCAACTCTATGCTTATATTTATACCATAAAATTTTTTTATGCAATTTTATATTTTCATTTACAAATAAATAATTACGTTTGACTCAGTACCTTCAAATTATAAGCTCCATGAATCAAAATATAAATTAGATATGAGGTTTATAATAGAGAAAATAATATTTTTAGAGGTCATTTAATAAATTGGTATTGAAATGGCAGGGAAGTTTGCAATTTGAAAGACGATTTTGACCTGTTCTTAGGACTGCGTCCAATGTATTCGGTAAAGCAAAAATCGCCAAGGTCTGGTCCCAAGTTCGAATCAAAATTACAGGAAAGATATACGCCAGAAATCATACCCATTCAACACACTAAAATATAAAACAATATGACTATCAAATATTTCCCAAGCAAAATCAACAACACCATCAAAATATTTTATTCAACTATTTGCTTGCTCTGCATTAGCATAAAATACAAGGCATATTGGACATTTTATTACCTGCTGCGCAGCATGGCGTAAACTAAAACACTTGGTATACTCAGGTCTGATGCATAAATAAATTATTTCTCCGTACGTTGTATTAATTAGCGCCGTTTGCATCGATTTGCGTTTTATAATCTTCATTTGCATACACGCAGATAGGTGGATATTGGGCTAATGGAATCGAATAATGAGCCAACGTGGAATATGCGCGTGTTTATACAAATGTCGGAAAAAATTAATGGCAATTGGATGTTAACATTTCATTCGCGGTCGAACGACGGCCGTAAAATTTTAATTAATTATACTGTACTGGTGTAAACATCGGCGCAACAACTCAATATAACCGCTTGCAACTAGCTGACATGATGTATGTAATTATTATGTCTACAAAGAAATTCATAAGTCATTTTGAATTAAGAAGGACTTCAAAAAAGATTGTTGTGACTACTAAGGTGAAATTAATTGGGTATATGAATAATGCATTTTAGTCATATGCAATTTTGATACCCATTTTATTATTTCTTACTTGAAACATTTTAAATGAAGGTATGTCTGGTAGCATGTCAATCCAGGTTTGGTCATCATTTGGTCATAAAAGTCATCAAACGAGCCGCTAAGTAGTATCTACTACCGAAACCACGCTCAACTCCAGAGATATAAAGCAATCTAATATAACTCAGTCAACATATAAAGAATTAATTACATGCTTCACGAAGATGAATTGCTTTGTGCTGCCACGTAGGAAAGAGATAATTAATTGCACATTCATTTTTAACGCCTGCGATGAATAGCAGCGAATTAGACTGTTGGTTTCTCGGATTGTTGGCTCATTATGCAGCCGGGAGTCGTAAACTCGTTACGTGCTTCTCGCGGCCAACATACAACAAATTACCATTCGCAATCGTGTGCGCAGGTTTCGACAGATTTATTAATAAATGCCTGCCATTCATACGGTCGTAAGTGCTTTCAGCAAATCTGTCCCGACGCAAGGCGATTTGCGTCGCGCATTGTAAGCAGATGCCTGCGGACTGCAGGGATTTACATATTTACGAGACAGCGACAAGACTCAATTTTAAATGCTCGGATAAATAACTCATGCTATGGGATGCATATAAACAGCGCCATGCGAGTACCACGCTCGGAAAATAAACAAACATCTCTTCCTTTTTCGCAACTTAAATTGCCTTTCGATTACGAACCTTAAATCACTCCCGGCCCGGCAAAATACATTCTCCTCGGTACTTATCCATGTGTAATTGAATGTTTTAAGAGTCTCTTAAATATATTATTTATAATTATATACATGAGCGTAGTATGCGCGCGCGTGAAAACTCTGCCGCGGCAGCGGATTTAATTTCATGGCGCATTTGTTACATGAATTTATAACTCCATAAAACGTCTGTTTATACGAGTATTAATGCGCGCATGCCGTTGCAGGCAGCCTGGACGAAACACTCGTTAAAAATGCCTCAACGCGTCGACCGGCTATCTACAATCTGTGCACTCTTAATTATGACTCACTTGAGCGGCGGAATAAAAATTTAATTGTATTTATTATTCATGGAAACGAGGCCATGCGGCCTTACTCAAGTCTGCAATGATTTATTCATTGCGCGCTGCTTACAACAAGCGAACTAACAGATGAAGAGGCGAGTGCGAAGAGGTTAAGCACAGAAAGCTCAGGTATTTAGCTTGGAAAGGACATCTGATGGCGAGGGACTAATTTGCTGCCAGACTGGTGGGGATTTTAGTTGTGAAGCGCAGGACTCAGAGGCCGCTGTAAATATATTTTCTCAATACTGTTTAGAAATAAACATTTAAAAATTAAACAAGCATTAAAATTTATTATTTAATTAATTTATTTTTTGCCAACAAAATATTCACATAAATAACGGAGCAATATATTGATTTTTAAAGCTTCAATTTGGTTGTGGCGGCCTCTAAGTGTGTAAGATCAGACTGTTTATATCCTTACCATCTAAAGCTAGTGAACTTGATGGAACTGCAGAAAGCACAATAAAGAGTTTTCCACTAGGATTTTCCAAGAAAACAATTATTTTCTCACCAAGATGGAAACCTAAGGTGTGAAAATTTATTTTATTTTGAATATGCATATATTGTTTAAATACCCTCTACATTATAAAATGTTCACTTATTAGACTATATGCCAAATTGATTAAATTCATCATGTTCAAGTGTAGTGATTAAATTGATAACAGTGATCAAATGTAACATAATTATTAATTATACAGATGTGTCCACTTAAGATAATATATATATATTAAATAACTTATAATTACTACAATTTTCCAATAGCAACTAAATAAATAGCAATAGGTATGAAATCAGGAATAGCTTTAATGAGAGTTAAATGGTCTGAAATTGCTGGTTTCCTAAACAAAGTTACTGCTACAGTCTGTATTTGTTTGATGGATTTATCAATGAGTAACAAGTTTTCTTCTATTTCATTGCTTCATAAAATTTTGTTTTCATTTTGTTTTCAAATTTAACAAAATATACCTCATCAAATTACATATTTCATTTTGTAGGCGAATGGCTGACTATCTCCGTGCATATTGCGAAGCAATTTGGTTACTTCGACCAGAAAGCAATTCTCTACCAATGGTTCGACCTATTCTCGCGACGGTTTGAAAACTTGTGGGGTTTCTGGCTGGGTTCTGTTATTGTTTCCTACGCTATCTATTTCTTGATCGGAGGTTTCCACCATGTGAGTTACAACACTCCATGCGTTTTCCTACATGCCAAACAAATATGTTGGGAAGTGGCAGACGGAAAATAGGGTTGATATTCAAATAAAAACGAATGGGTGTCTTCGGAAATAAAATGACTGGGTCGTGGAGCAGTAAACTCTAGTGGCATAGGTGCTATAGGTGCAAATTGCCTTTTACGATAGTCACATAAACATTTGTTTGTCGTCCGTCAGCAATGAAAGAAATAAAATTCTAACATCGTATTCTATGCATGGATAATCAGGCATTTTACTACTGGCTGTACTGGCTAGCCTAATAAATGGCTGGATCCAGACTTGAAACTGCATGAGATTGTACCTGGGAGTTGCACTTTGATGGTAAACTGTTTAGTCTCAGCAGTGGTCAGTTGCTACATCAGTAATATGGTAGTGGAATGTAATGCAGATTCCAGTCGAGTTTATTCTGCAAGTAGAACGTCACCCTAACTAGTTTACTGTTAATTTGCACATTGCCTTTGTTGATACTTTCATGCAATGATTTCTTTGCTCTGCTACCACTCTGGGTAGAGTAATCTCTTCCGTATTGTGTGCTAATTAATTTAATGTGTACATGTGCATGCGGCTCAGAACCGGCGCGGCGTCGTCGTATTAATTAGGTGTCTATTTTGTTAATAGGATTACATTACGTATCTCATCTACCGACTGAACCACACATCGTTCCTCTACAAATATTTTCATAAGCTGTACTACAAGCAGAAAAAACCCACGGCTTTCTTAGTTACTGCCACCCATCCTGTGAGAAGTCTTCATATGCAATTGACATTCATTTTACCGTTATTTGTGCTGCCTGCACAGTGCAAGTAAATATTATCAACTTTTCTAAACAACATAGAGTTACTTCTATATTTTAGTTTCTCATTATGTGATGCAACTCTATATTTATTACCATGAGATTATAGACCATTTAGGTAGCAATTTCAAAGCTTACTGCTAGCAACCTTAGCAACTTGATACTATTTTCTACGATAACCATCATCAGTATTTTTATGTTAACTTTGGATTTAACTGCTTTATGTGGGATAAAGTATGTAGGATAAGTATCTTTGCTATAGTACTATCAATCGAGTTACTAATTCCAGTAAGACCCTAAATGTACTCAATGCACTTTTCACAGTTGCACGACACTTACCGTCGAAAAGACCGCATTTATTCTGAGAATACCTACTACAGGCGAGAAAAGCCAATCAGTGAGGTGACCCGAGCCCAACTGGATGTCAATATTCAAGGGACATTGTCCGAGAAACGACTAGCGTATCGCAGCAACGAATTGGACTTTCAATTGAGCAACCATGATTCGAAAATAATCACTCACCAAAAACTGTTCCAAAGCCTACTTTTATTACTATTATACTAAGGTCATAGACGCTTCCTTCTTTTATTTTGTTTCCTTCAACAGTACGCTATTCTGTTCGGTTTGTTCCTAATTCTTGCTGGTCCTTGTTGGAACCGCATGGCTTGCTTCAGTGACATCTTCACGATGTCTTCCAGCTTCGATGAAATCGATAGTTTGATACATTCCGAGTTTTAGTGTCAGGTTTTATGATCCATAAAACGGGAGCTGTCTCGCGTAGCATTTTATACGGTTTTATCTAGTCCGTCGGGTCAGTTATCCGGCTGCAGGGGTGCAGCTGGCAGGCGGGAAAAATGTAGCATGCACAATTTGCCGCATTAGTTCTTTACGGCTGTTTTACAACAATGCGCGTGCATGAGAATCCTAATTAAATTATATGAATATAAGAGTATTACACTTTTAATTGGTGTAATTTCGATAGCAACAATATTTCAACATTTTGCACAGAATTTATTCAAGCTTTCACGACGCATTTTTCCTACGAGAGGTTGTTTAAAGGAATATAAGACGGGTTTTGATAATGAACATTTTGGTGGCTTGCTCATTAACGAAGGAGTGTTCCACGAGGGCGGTATTGTCGCTGCATGTAAACACCTTCATTATGCCGCAGGAACCATGCCTGCTTCCCGAAAGCGCTTTGTTATTTGCTACCTGCTAAAAGGTCATGACACCTTTAACTAACAAAAATTGACATGTAACACAAAGAAATCAATAAGTTGAGTCACGCAAACCGATTTGGATCCAGATCAATCCAAGTTGTTTTGGGTGCGTGATTGGATAATCGGATCGCTGTCACGACACTTCCGCTTTTCTCCAAAATGCAGAGTGCCGTGATTTCTTTGTGTCTAGAACGACATCCTGGGATTACTACTAGTGTGGTAACAGCAACAGTATTGTTAGGTTGTTAGAAGTGCACGCTCACGATGACTGCGGCGATGGTGACGCTGATGGAAAGCGGTAGAATAGCGCGTGTTAGATGCACGTTCAGATCGCGTGATAAGCGCTTCGAGTCGTTTCGGTGTTTGTTCATCGCGTGATTTAGTTTATATTTGCTCGGAGGAATTAGATTGGAAATTCATCTAAGGGTTCAACACAGAGTTGGACTTGGCTATAATTCTCGTGATTATAAATGATGCTTAAAATTGATGTAATAATCGCTAGCTTTACGTTTTTTTTCTTACCCTGGTCGTCCTGCAAACTTAAATGCAAAGTTTCACTGTAAGTAATCAGGTTGCAGTGTGTCCGCACACGCGTACAAATCTGCTAATTACGAAAATTTTACTTCACGCCTGCTGCCGCTTCTTTACGATTTCTTCATCAGCAGTGCTTCCAGTGCTGCAAATGTAGTAATCATCATCATCATTCTTGCACTTCATCAAACAATTTTATTATTTCGTATCGTATACGAGGTTTTTTTGATTTGAGGCAAAACTGAGCCTGCATGCTTTTACATTACAGTTAGGAAATGTGAATGTTGAATTGAGTAGATGCTTGTTTAGCCGTTGAGTTGATTTACTTTATTTACGTACTGCATTTCCACAATTCAGCATCGATTGGGTTAAATTACATTACGCTGTGTGTGCGACCTCTACGCTTGGTTTGCCTCGAATCGAGATGTTGCAACCGAACAAAGGGCGTTTAGTTTGAAGAGACTTTTGTGCGAATGTGAAACCACTTCTGGTTTTCCAGTAGAAACATACGAATAAAAATATTGAGAGTGGATGGAAAAATTTCTGAAAAGACAACCATTTATGTTTTTAAAACTAGAACATTTTTCTAAACATATAATCAAGTATCTCAAACTTTTATTTTTTCTTTTTTCCGTTACTTCTTCATTTTTAGTCCTAGGAATTACTTCAACCTCTAAGCCTTTTTTTATCTCCATAAAACTAATTTAATATGTAATTCACATCTAAATTAAGGTTTGGAATCTGTTTCCATAATTGTTTTGAAAATTAAGTAAACCACTCTAACCTACCTTACTAACGACCAACGTGTCTAACATATCCATTGAGATTTAAACAAATGGATTTTGTTCCTTGGTCACTACTTTTCTAGAACTTTTTTCTCACTTCTTCATCTCTCAAGAGAAAAGCTGTTCTTTCAGTAGTGTCTGAATAAAACATCTTCTAGAATATGCGACTGTGATTGATACCGATATGATTTATTGGTCGTTATGCTCCTATCTCCCAAAACGGAAATTACATTAATCTTCTCTCGATTATTTCCTCATCAGCGCCAACAGAAACGGCGTTTTTACGATAAATTTTACATTCGTTTAAAAGAAATCACAGTTTAACTGCGTTTTATTTGCCTGCCGTGTTTGTGAAATGGAGTTTATTGCAGTTAGGAAACAATACGTCCACAATAGAGAGCGGTGGCTTTGGTGACAGTTACCGGAGACAATAAAAGCAAGTGTGGCATCGATGCGCAATTCGCGAGATTCATCGCAGAACGATAATAAAAGAAGAGATAGTTTATGGTTTTCAATAATAGATTTTAAGAACCATCAAATATTAATGACATATCTAAAGAAGTTGCACCCAGACTCTATACTGACATTGTGCTATAAGTTTGATGTCCATCCGGTGCAGCTAGAATAGATCCTAAACCATTTTTAACCTCTGGGTGGAGCCTTAAAGTGGTTATTTTGCGGCGTATTGACATGTTTGGAATTTTTAACTTGGTTTTACTTCATAATCGCGTTATGTGTGCGATAAGGCGATGCCAAAACCGGCGTTCAATCTTTGAGCCGGCAATTTTCTAACAGACTGATGTCAACTTTACACAACCTCGGCGTAGAAGCAAGTTATTTGTTAGGAAGTTTGATGCTTCTTCCACAACCCAGTATTTACTGGTTTATAACCACTATTATACGTCATTTGTATTCTGGGATGTGATGAGAAGAAAAAAAAAAAGGAAGATAGAAGAAGAATGAAGGAGAAATTGAAAGAGATAAAAATATCAACACAGAAATGCTTTAATTTATTCTTTAGGACTATTGCAAATTTCTGGAAAATTAGTTAATCTAAAAGTAAATGGTGGTAGTTTTAATGCCTGATGCTCATTAATGCAGCGTATGCATATTTTGAGAGTGCAAACTCATGGCGAGTGTAATTGCATTTATGCTACAAAACCACATCATAATCACTATAGAAATTAAATAAATTAAATATTACTATATTTGTCAATTTCTATAAGTTCTTAAAAATGGCAGGCATGGTTTTTAATAGTTTCTTTCACTTAAATCAAATAATATATTATTGTTCTCTTTCTATACACAATCCGAATTTAATTTATTTTTCTGTAAATCTTAATGTGTCTCTGTATCTTATACAACACACAATTTTCATATAAATGTACAACCTTTTGATATATCGGCTTCAATCAGTTAGCTACAACTTAGATTCGAGTTCTAATTATACTCGCAAATCTTCAATTTATCTCAAGCGGTTGGTGAAAGCTCCACAGAGGTTCACCATAGGTTTAGCTGCAAATAGTGTCATCGTTGCCTAATGTGCCTCCTCGGTGGCGGCGTTGTCGCGAATGAATATCAAAGAGGTGCGGTTGGTGTTGTACTGCTTCATCTATGTTGATCATTGCCATCAAACCTCCTTGTGTCTTGTACGTCGATCCTGCTGGGGCAGAACAGACAAAAGGCTCTATTGTAAACGGTATTTGTTACCGCCGCCTGATGCAGTGCAATTTCAATTCGGAGCGGTTCTGCTTGTCGACGCCGGCAAACATGGAGCCATTGTGTGCAGCGAACTAGCACGCGGCGAAAATGCATAAATTCGCTCACGGGTTTAATTGGCTAATGTGCTTTGCGCGCCGCGCAATTTAAGTGAATTATTATTTTATTCCGCGATGTTTAAATATTTACTCAACACTACTACTGAATTACTAACAAGTGAAAATGATATTTGATCATACTCACCTCTAGCGCACATCAAAAATGATCAAAAACAAGATGGAATTTACACAAGCATAACATTTTTTTATTTATTACTCTTATGTAATTGGCCAAAACTAAATGTTGGTAATCATATACACGCATCAGTCTCTCATATAAACAATAGAAACTAAAATAACAGCAAAAATTCTCCACTGTCTTAGAGTAGTCTTAAAGTTAATTAACATTATATTTTACAAGCATCTTCTGGATTCGTCTTAAAACTTCACTATTTTAGGTCAACACAATGATATTATTTACACATTGTTTATACTAGGACATGTGTCTAGTAGTCATTTTTATTACACATAAACATTTATCTGTTTGACTGCTAAGTTTGGAAAGTTGGTGACATTTTGACAGCTTGCTCTCTTAGGTTTGGATAACATCTTGTATTGGAAAACAATTGGTAATTAATTAAATGAACTACTAGATGTTTAAAGAGATGCATTGCTTGTATTCAGCTGGTATAAAAATGAATTTAGCTGGTCTTTCTTTTGCTGCGCTGAAATTGTATATATTTACATTACACTAGGATGATTAGGTTGATTAAGATCATTATTGGAAGAGCTAGATGAAAGGTTGAAGCTTGAAACGCAGATTGTGAAGATGGAAATATGAATTCATCATCGGAAGCTGAGAGTTCTTCACGGGTGGAGTCACTAGGGTTACTTCGTAAACGTAGATCTGTAAGTTAACAACCTATAATTTTGGAACAAAACTAAAATTTTCTTAAATTTTAGCATCAAATAAAAGATGTTATAATGACAAAAAATGATATTCATTTGAGAGTTTTAAGATACTGAGTATAGTAGTTAGAAGAAGGGAATTTTTAAATTGAAGCAGAACAAATAACAATTTAAATATAATTTAAAGATTATTATATACTAACATACTTATTAAGCTTACCTCTTTCTTTATTAGTGATTTCACCAATTTCATTGATGTTAGTGTCAATTGTGAGATCTTTTTGGCGTCCACGTTGTTTATTCACACTGTCTGAAACTAAACACCGTATTTTACTCCTTTCCCGACAAGTTTAAGCCACCTAAGAACATTTAGTGCTTAGTGTACTACCTTTGCCAACGGTGGTCCTTATCGGAGCCGTCGTCGTAGTGCTGGTGGTGACTTTTTGCGTTGAAGGTGTGGGAATATCTATAAAATGTGATCAACTCAAAGCAATTACAAAAAAATAACTAATCTCTATTTCAATTCTTAATGGATTATTGGATATTGTATGCCGATTTAAAGATCACTTGTATTCCACATGACTTTACTTAGTAATTGTTCACAAGAGCACGAATCGCGTGAGCTTAATTTAATTAAGGTGCTCTACGTGAGTCTCACAAACGATGCGCGCACAAGAGAACAATGCTTTAGTGCAGGTGTATTTGATCTGCGGCAAATTATCCAACTGTCTGGCAAGTGGAATTTTCGCCACCGATGTGTAAGCGCTTCTCATCGCCCGGTAAGGATCCGCAATCGACTCCGCGCGGAAAACTCAACGTTCTTTCCACGCAGGCAATGCATGCATGTGACAGTAAAAACATTACGCATTTCTTTACATGACAGATAGGATCACAAGCAGGTCTTTGTTGACACGGAAGTGGATTGCATTCGTTTTCTATAAATCGGCTTGTTATGCGACAGCAAGTCGGATGCTGTGGTGGGCTTGTCATCGGTGTGAAAAGATCTCAAAAACGGATTGCTGCTTTTTCGCTTAAGGTGCGCATTTTGTGCCGGGGCAATTTTCAGGAAAATTACAGAATTTCAAAAGAGGGGCAAAAAGAAAGAGTGAGTAGTGAAAGATGGGAGAAGTGTTAGGAACAAGGTTAGAGATGATGTAGGGTAAGGTAAACGACGTTTTGCGCAATTGCGACGTGGCAAGTACTTACGGTAAAGTTTGATAGTGCCGTCCGTTTCGCCCAATGAGTTCTTTGACACGCATTTGTAGGACCCATAGTCAGCCGCCACCACCGAGCGGATTGTCAGCTTCATGTGCACCTTGTACACGTTGTCAACCAGGACTGGTTCATATTTAGCACCTGCGGATGAAAGTCAAACCTTTAACAACTCAACAAAACTCTGAAAAAAAAATCCAAAAAGAGAGTTTATTAAAAGCATTTCTTTTAAAGTTTTTTCTGAAGAAAACTTTTTCATGGAGGCAACGGAGCATAAAATGAAATAGCTCCCAATTTAATCGTACAAACTCTCAACCGCAAGAAAAAAGTTGAAAGTACTGCAAACGAATGATATTGAATTAATATATCATGAATATATACGTCCGGCTTATACTGCGATAATAAATATGCTTTACGATTAGGTCTTTTGGCACTCCCGGCAAACTTTTATAAACTAAAGAATACTCAAAAAAAAGTGCTAAACTAATGTCAACTACATGAAAAATAAATTAAGAATTTTCTGACAGAGCCAATTGTAAAATTGAAATACTCTCTAATCTCGCCATGTCCAAGTTGGTATATTTATTGTTGCCCCATGTGTTGTTACTTTGGGCGTTAAATCATCCCCAAAGGGCTTAAGCAAAAGTAATTTATATTAGGTAAATTCAGCAAATTCAACTAGTAAACACACACATTTACACAAAATAAATTTATTTATTCCAGTCTCAACTCCAGAATGCGATTGAGCTGTGAATTGTTCATTACACGTCTCTCACGTCTCGAGAATGTCGCAAAGGTGTAGGATCTATTGAAATATTCATGCCGGCACATTCCAAATATTACCCCAACATTTCATCCTGTGCCGACCTGCAACCTGATCATTATTGCTTGCATCCCAGCGCGACTGCTATTTTATAGTTTCATTTTCTTTTTAAGGCGCTTTCCACGCAATGATGTCTCATCAATACGGCCATGTGCCCTCAATGATGACAATAATGTTGCTTCGATTTATCAAAATGGGCATGGGAAAAATGTCTGCTACGTGCACAATTTACATTTAGTTAATTAGGGGTTTTATTGTTCTAAGAATCAGCAATGGTTAGGTTTTCAAGCTGATGAAGGACTTTAATAAATTAGAAGATTAGACAAAGATTTCTTTAGACCACAATCACAATGAGGGTATAAACACAGCGTTATTTATCTACGTATAATCTTAACGTAAATAGGATATGTGTGATCCTGCTGTGGTCTAAAATGTAACAAAACATTCCAATTCTAGCTCAGACCTTAGAGGCAAGATATATTTTTTATTTTACAAGCGTGTGTTACAATTGGTAATAATTTTAATTCATTGGCATTTATTACTCTTTAATCTACTAAGTACAGCACGCAAAAAAAGTTAGTGTAAGTGGAGGCACTTTAGAGAGCAATTTTGTTAAAACAAAAATTGGTTCTTACCTTGAGAAATGATATTGCCCGCATCCTTCGTCCAGTAATTGATCGATTTGGGAAAGGCCTCTGAATGGCACTCAAGGGTGATTTGCTGGCCTTCCATTGCCCCAACAAGTTGATTTTGTATCCAGATCATTGGTGGAACTAAACGAACATGTTAAAAAACAAATATTAAATATTAACTGAGATCCTCATGTTAATAGAATAACATCTAACTTCTCTATAATAACATTTCTATCATAATAGAACATGTTACTTGCTGCATGATACACTTACAATGTACTATAACCATGATACGCTTGCTGACTGAAGGCGGTACCCCGTTAGAAGCAATGCATAAATACGGCCCCATGTGCAATCGATTCACTTTGCTGATGTTGAACACGCTGCCGTCGAAAGACGCCACTGCAAACAATAATTAACTTGAGTGCTAATGAACTGTTAACATCGATAACAAATTTAATGGTAAGTTGGGAAGTATAAGTTAGGATATTATTGCAACTGCTACAGCGAATGCAAACATGGCAGCGCGGTAAGTTTGTTCATTGTTGCCCGGCGCTTCCACGACCACTGCCGTTTGCGGCAGTAGGTGTCACCCAGAATTAATGACATCTTTTACTAAGAGTATAATTAAGAGCAATGGGGTCTTAATGAAAATCACTCAAAATTACAATAAATCACTTTTCTGACGTAGAAAAGATGATTATGCAGAATTACTCAAAGTGCCATTGGGCATTGCAATAAAATATGGATTTAATTATGCAAAAAAATCTAATTTATACGTGTAGTACAAGCACCAAGTATAATTAATAGTCAATTGTAGTATTTGTGCTGGTGTCATTTATTCTGAAACTAATTCTGCGAGTGGCAAAAAATTCCACATTGTTATTAAGGTGTAATTGCTTCCAACACTTAGCACACGCACCCCAAAGGAATAATACTGTTGACACGCTATCCTTTTTATTTAATACCGACACTGGTAAGAATAAAACTTACGCACGCAAGTACGAAGTGTTAAAATATTATCTTGTTATCGCCATCACTCCGACAACTATAAATTAGGATAATAAATCACTGAGTTGCATTTGAATTTTAATTGGGGTGCAAAAAAGTCACTTTGAAAAAAGTATCATGCTGACATACGGGTGGATAATTAAAATGTCATTTACATGCTTGGCAAAAATAATAGGATTATTAATGGTTCTTAAGTTCAAAACAGTTTCAAGCAAATATATGCTACTATAAACTAATATAAACTAAATATAAAGAAGTCTTACTCTAAACATTAATTGATTCTGCGTTTTGTTTTGTAATTTCATAATTGTATTGTTTTTTATATTTACGCATGCGCCAACTAAATGTTGATTAAATTTTAGAAAAATTACAAGAAAAATTGAATACATTTCTTTAATTTAGTCATATTTGCATATAAACAAAGAGTGCGTTTTTTATTCAGATTATTTATTTTAAATTAATTACACGGATGCATTGTTTTACATAAAATATGCTGTCAAAGTTTTACGCCATTGCATGTGCCTTTCAATTATCAAAGGAACAACCAACAAGACAAAACAAACAGATGTATTCATTGTGCAGCAAAAAATGAAATGATTATGACTTCAACTTAATCAAATATAATTTACGCTTTTCTTTGCGGTAGCGGCAAGCAGAACATTAGCATATTTATTTATAACCCTCGTGGGTAGTGAAGTACGTTTGGTAATTTTTGTTCTTGAATTGAGCAAATATATCAAATAGAATAATTTATAAACATTAGCAAAATGTTGTAGTAAGTTAATTGTTTTTATTCCACCAACATGAAATATTCCCCTCCGTTTAATTATTTTTTAAATCACTTTAAATTGTTTTCTTTGAAAGTTTTTTCTTGTTTTAGATCAATATGGCAATGTAATTGGAATAAATCAAGTTTTACGCTGCGATTTTAATCGTTTTAATACAAAACATCAATTACTGCTTCAAATGGAATCACAAAACAAAACAGGCGAAAATCACGAGATTGTAATTTCAAGAAAATAAGCCGTTTGAATTGGATTGCTGGTATCAATTGCTTTATCAAGTTGTTTATAGAGTTGTTTGTTGTAATCCTATTTTAAAATCATTTATTTATGAGTCATTTAAATACGAAAATTACCCGCTGTGCTATCTGCTCGTCTATAAGAGCTTCATTAACCAGGCCGAGGGTGTAGCAAGTAGGTAAATTATAGCGGCAAAGATTATCGGCAATCTTAATGAATGCGCACGGTATTGTTAGATTGTAATACCAAAGTAGAGAGCGTGGTTGCTATGTCCGCAAGAAGTTAATGTTGTTGAGGTAAACGCGTGGTGGAGGCGCCGGTGCCAACCGGAACTCTTTACTCGCCTCTCACAAATCATACTAAATCATCGAAGAAAAGCGGCGGCGCGCAACAACAAAACGTCTTGCAGCTCCTTATTTATCTGTTTGCAGTCGGCGGCGATGGCATTTGTGGCCACAAGCACAGCACATTCGACAGTTTGCTGCTGGAATTCGCAAAGCAAGCGTAAACCTGCCGATATTACGTGCGCTGTCGAGCGTGGAAAGCTTTTTTCTCTAACAAACCAAATACACAAAAGGGCAGCGACGTGCTGCCAGGCAAATAACGGTTTTGAATAAAGACCAATCTGGGAATTGTGCGCAAACAAAGAGAATAATAACGCCCCAAAAATGCCAATAAAATTACCAGAAAAATTTTGTTTTGGAATTTATATTTTATTGCGTGTATTATTTTTAATTATAACAAACATTTAAAATCAAATAACATTTTAATTGTGTATTATTACTTTCAATTAGAATAATACAATGCTAATTGATAACAAATTGTCATTCGGAACACACCTCTGCGGTAAACATTGAAGCGTTGCAATAATAAACAGAACTAAACGAACGGTGTAGATTTATTGACATCATCCGCATTTCATTTGACAATGAATGGAAAATTATTTATTAGCTCCGGCCTGCGAACATGCGTTTCGTGTTGCCACCGCCACCGTAAACAACAGCAAATAATAAATAATCAGCTGTTTATCTTCTACCCATTTGCACTGTTCAGCAATTTTGAACCTTGTTATTAATGTTTTTAGGAAGTTAGAAAATATTATCTAAGTTTTTTTACCAACGAAGAATTTAATTTGAAAAAAAATATTGTGTAATGTTTCAACGTATCTGAGTTTTCCGCCTTTTTATCTTTAAAAATAAAACTTATATTGAAAATTCTGTGTAATATGCACAAATCTATTTTTCATGTTTTTATTTTGGAATTATTGATACATTAAAAAAAGGTAACACACGTTTGAATTTACTGTAGCATAGGCTGTAGTTAAGCAATTGGCTAAGAGCTTTACTGGCATTTTTACCACTCACCTCTAAAGGCTTTTCATTCTTTTGAAGTTTTTTTTTACCATCGCTACATGCAGATGTACTATTTGAACTTTTGTTAAATATTTTTTTCCATTTTCTCAACGTTCTTCACTTTAATATTTAAAAATATGTTTGGTATTCAGAGTAGAAATAAATTAACAAGTAGAGAATATTAAAATCTCTACTAATTATATTTCCATATTTAACTGTATTTGTATTTTATGCTTACGTTTGCCAATGCATTAAATCTCTCAGTAGTAACTTCAAATGAAGCCATAAAAAACGCCAAATTTGATTTAAAAAAATTAGCGTTGCCACTAGCCGAGAGTTGAATTTGATAAAATTAGAGCGTTTTCTAACGGTAGAGTAAAATGTCTTAATGCAAACGCCCTTGGTCCGCATTAGCTCCGACTCCGGGAATGATGGCTGCATTAAAAATAATCGAATTTACGTTTGCTCAGCAAATTGCCGCTAGATTGGAATTATTTAAAATTCAGCCAAGGACATGCGCGTTTTTTGTCTGGTTTTATGTTGTTGATAGTAGTAAACACGCCGAATGTTAATGCATTGTAATTATTCCAGTTAATAGAGGACGCGGACATAAAAAACCTGTTCAGGCAGGTCAGCACCAAAACCGTAATGATTTCGTCGTCGCGCTGGAACATCGAACAAGAAACAACCATTTCATTTTTCCGTTCTAAATGCAAATGAAAAAGTGATAAGCGTACATTCCGCAAGGCAAAGAATTCCAGCGGTTCCAATGTAACTCTAAAAAGTATGGTGAATTAAAATTCATCTTTCTTATACTTTGCAGATCGGAGGATAGATCGGAATGGAGGAATGGAAATCAGTGATTTTTGGAGTAATTCCGGTAAAATGTGCGGAGGTAATTGGTATAATTCTAACGCATAAATAGCAGAGGACAAATTGTAAAATTTTATGCTAAAGAATAATCGAGAAACTGCAGGAACTACAAGAAAAAAGTACACAGAGAAAACTTCTTGTTTCTAGAGATGTACAAATATAGTAATGTGGGTTTTTGTTAACGTTGGTCTTCCAAATATTTGATATAATATTGATATTCACGCAGAAATTTACACGGTTTAATTTATCCAATGTAAATATCTCAGAATTCATATAGTAATAAATAATAATAATATATTTTGTACACATACAATCGCGCAATACATATACATATACAAGGCTATCGACAAACAATCTTTCAGCCATAGAAAAACAGCAATTAATGTAATCTTTCCTTACAAAATAGCAACAAAATAAACTGAAAATAATAATACTTATAATATTATGGATTCCTTCAATCGGGTAGAAGTTTTCGAATAGGTGGGATCTTTCTGAAGAACTTTTCTACAGATATTAAAAGGTTGGGATGATTGGTTTCTTATAGTATGTCACCTATTTCTTTAAATAGCTCTCACAAATTTTTTTTATCTGATTTCCAGTTTTAAAAATTCCTGTACTGCTTTTTGCGAGCGTAACAAGTTCGAAAACTTGTTCACCCAACCGCATTGCTTCTGCCACCTGGTGTTATCACAACTTCAACTGTTCCACATAATCTGGCGTCACCGCCCGCGGAACAATAGTGCCCAAACATCAAAAATGCTCACTTCCGGCAGATACCACACGCGTGATTTTCAATGGCAGCCAACGACTCCCTCAACGGCGCCGCCTCCGTCATGATGCACATTCGGTAGCTCGCCGACGCATCATTGTCGCATATACATGTAAATAGCATTAACATAACAATGGCGGCGGCTTTCCGACGAGTCTTGAATCATCGCACGCTCGGTACCTGCCTACGCCGGGAGTAGGATACACGTCGCCGTCACACGCGGCGGGATAACAAAAGGCTCGTTTAATCTGCATATCGGATTTGACTGTTGGTACACGCGTTATAGATATGCAAACAAAACGTAGCCGCCTCCACTATCACCAACACACGTGACATGTTATTACAGCATTGCGGGCGAGATACGCAAATTTGGTGTGTAATATGAGTGAGGTGTTTAATTGCTGCTAGCTAGGTAAAGTAGAAGACACAAACGAACTAGGTTAAAATGACCTACGGCCAATAAAAGTTAATTAGTTTAGATTTTAAGGGTTTTGTTGAAAGACTTTGCTAACGTAATAGAAACTTAAGTATTGTTAGCAGTGATGACGTTTTAACGAACGCTGCGGAGTTATTGTGCGATCGTGAATGCGCCGCCTCCACCGCCCTTCAGTGCAGCGTGCCGCTGCTTCTTGGCGCGCGCTTTAACGCTATAATCCGTGTGTGCCATACAAAATCTCGCTTGGAAAGTTTAAGCATATAATCCATTACACGCTATAAATTTGCGCTCATTAATGTTGCACAACGTAATCTTGGAAATCTTAGGAAACGAAAACCAATTTTCATTATCCGCCATCATAATAAAATGGAACGTTTAATAATGTTTTACTGATAACATTTGATCTTGTTGCAAACTGAACAAATGATCCCTTTTGTGTATAAACCAAAATACGAACCCTCTTGTCCTGCTCCAAGTTGAATCGGTTCGCCCCCTTCTCTCCTCCAAGCTATAGTCGGTTCTGGCGACCCAGCAGCTGCACACCTCAAACTAACATTGGACCCTTCTCTCACCACCATGTCAGTACTTGTTGGATAGTCTAAGATGTCAGGTGGAACTAAAACAAAATATATCAAGTCTAAGACATTTTTATTTTTAGATTATGTACAAGTTGTAGGTTAGTAAAAAGATCTCTATCAAGTTTTTTACTCAAGCAGGAAGATATTCCAGAAAAGATACGTTTGCATGAAATTTTAATGTTTTCGTCAAATGCTTTGAATGCATACAGATAAAATTGAGATCGCCGCCTGTCGGAATTACAAACATATTGAAAACGCGCCTCTCAAGTCGCTTCCAGTTGCAGCATAGGTATGCACATCAATTGAAATTCATGTAATAATTATGCAGACACGTGCCTGCAACTTAGTGCTGTTATATAGTTCTACGTTAGTATAGGCAAACATCACTATGCTACTAATTAATTACCGCATACATTATCCATTAGTAATTGGACATACCTGCGTTGTTGGTCATTAATTTCGATTTTGTTGATATGCGTCGAATGCATGTCATGTGTAACAATATTAACGATATAAACTAAAACATGCAAAATTTAAATTAATTCAGAAATAATTATTGTTTTTTTAATTGTATGTTGAATCAATCAATCACTTTAAGTGTAATCTTTATATGCTGAGAATGGTGGCGGCTAGTGCTTGGCTTCTTTTCACATCGAATTAACTTGTTGAATATGAAATAAATGAATAACTTAAACGATAAATTAATTTCTAATGCTTTCCACAAAATAAATTTTTAATATTCAAACAATCAAATTAATAATTCACTGAAGTCATAGAAAAAAATATTTTTATTTCTTGCAGTTTAAGATGTAAAATATCTCTAATTATGATATTATTTATATTAATATATATTTTTTCTTTTAATTCTTTTTGTAGATTTTGGTTTTTGACTGGTTTTATTGATGTGTTCTTTGGTACTCATTGAAAGAGAGAGCGCGCTAATAGTAGTAGTTGTGTTCTTACTCTGTGGTTCGCCTACAGCTGTGATATGTATTATATTGTCAACGCATTTAAAATCAATATAAAATACTATTTTATATTTATTTAAATCGAGAATTTTTTTTGCAAAAAGTTGCAAATTTTTTATGAGATAAGTATTTTGATAATTTTTAAACAAGTTGAAGTAAGTCACAGTAAGTTAGAATATAATTCTAAACAGTTTATAATAATTAATAGACTTTGATAATAAATAATTAATCGCTCGTCTTCCATTGCACGGAAAGATATTAATCACTGTCTTATCAATATTTTATACAAAATGTAGAAAATTAGAATGTTTGTCTTAAATGTCTTTTTTTCTGTTCTTTTTTTTTAAATTTTGTTTGTTTCATATTTGCAAAAAATAATTGTAAGTAAATTAAAAGTTGACAATTATTGCTAGTGTTCAATTACAACTAGCGGTGATACTTTATTGTTTGCGACCATCTGCAAGTTTCTTAATATTACTCGAGTGCATATTGCGACTGTAAGCAAACTGCCTGCGTGTATTCATCGAAGGCAGAGATCCCCAAGGAAGAATTCAGCGGAGCGCACATGGGAATTTGAGAAAACAATTTTACGACGCTGTTTCACCCTTATTTTTGCTGCTTCGTGTTGCAATGCCTAGCGCTTTATTTTCATTTGGTGCATAGAGACGAAGAAAATCCAGTGTTTGTATTTACATCGAAACAGAAACAATGTCTACATTTATTCGTCAGTAGTTTTTCTTACTAACAAACCCAAAAAACAAAGATTATTTTTAGACAGAGTTAGTATTGTGATTGTTTATATATTCTTAATTGATTTGGGTGCGGATGGAAATAAATTTTAAACTATTCCAAATGCTTTGTATATTAAATTAATCTGTTGCTAATTAAGTTTCTACGGTATAGGCTGCCCGGCAGTAACGTAGATGAAGGATGAAATTTCATTGAACTTTAGCTGAGTTAGGACGGTATGGAAAACAAGGGGTTGTTTGTCAAACGTGCAGGCGGAAAGTTATCAACATCAGTTTGTTATTATGTTAGTTGCTAGTAGCTAGCCGCTGCCGCCAACATAGTGCAGTATACAGCTGGCCATACATCACTTCTTCCTGGAAGCAGCCACCTCTTAGTTAGAGGTAATTTATGTTTATTTATTTATATAAATCTTAGAAACAAAATTACTTAGTAATAATAATTTGCATCTCTAATTATGGTATTATTTATATTAATATACCTTTTTTCTTTTATATTCTTTTTGTAGATTTTGTGTTTTGACTGGTTTTATTGATGTGTTCTTTGGTACTCATTGAAAGAGAGAGCGCGCTAATAGTAGTAGTTGTGTTCTTACTCTTTGGTTTGCTTACAGCTGTGGTATGTAATAAATGGACAACGCATTTAAAATCAATATAAAATACTATTTTATATTTATTTAAATCGAGAATTTTTTTGCAAAAAGTTGCAAATTTTTTATGAGATAAGTAACACTGTGAATTGTTGTGAATTTTAAACGAATATAAATTTTGGTTATAATAATTTTATTTTATGAAGAAATAAATAGTAATTTTGAATTTGTTCTCTGTTTTTTTTTTTTGAGATAATCAGAAAAACGAGACCAGTCTTTAGTTTTTAGCTTCTCATTTTTTTATTTTTTTAGAAAGTATTAAATTCACGGTTAAATAAATAACGGATTCAAAATCACAAATACATTTCATTTAAGATAAACTATTTAAATTAATTTTAAATATCAATCAATAATTTTTGACTAAAACTTGTTATTATTTTTAATATAAATATCCTATTTCTCGTAAACTTTTACAATGATTACAATTCCGTTATCTGTTTTTGTTTATCATAAATAATTTTTGAAAAATAAAGAAATAAATGAGCCAAACTGCAAAGCCTGTTCTTGGCTTTATACCAAAATTACACATTAATATATAAAGAATCATACTGACTAAAACAATAAAACCAATCTGGCCAATAGAATAACATTTACAATTAAAGTTTTAAAAAATTTTAATTAATATTTTAGATATTCAAAGTATTTTAATTTGTTTAAAACAAGAGAAATAATAATATAATAAAAAGACAAGAATAATATAAAGAAAGAAAACTTGTGGTCTTGGTGTCGACATTCACCGGGTTATAAATTTCAACGATGTTTCCTGGCATTGTGTAAACTGCATACCGTTTATTACGCCTCCGTTTTTTTCTCCTCCTTTATCAAGACGCCTAAGAGTTGCTAAGTTTTTGTGTGGTGACAATTTTTTTTCTTTTTGTTTGCCGTTTATTTATTTTTTGCCTACCAAGTATAGTCTATGGAAAAGCTTCATGCAGAAAAAAATATTTCTTTAAATTTGCGTCGCAATGTGAAACATCACACATTTATCATTCATAATACAGTAGTCATTTTGTTGCCTTGTCCTGACTGCTGGATGAACCTAAGATGGCTGCGACATTCTGTGTAAATGTGCGTCACATTCCGGTTTTAATATTTAAACGATTACATGTGAATCTGAGTGTAATGCGCCAACTTCTGACAGAGCATAATAATAAAATAAACGAAAGGCAAACGACATTGCCACTGGGAAAAGCAACGACAAGAAAAAAAAAAAGAGAGTGGGGGTTACAGCAAGGAAGAAAAGTTGAGTTGTGACTGGGCGGTTTACGTGCTTTCTGCCTTTGTACATTGCTGAGGGCAAGTCTCAGTGCGCTTTTCACCCGTTTTACTAGAAGGAAAATTGGCTAAAAATGGACTTTCTTTGATAGGAAACTACATACAATGTGTTATTGATTTCCTAGAACACTATACTTTTTTTGTTTGTTGCAAGGAGGTTGTAAGCGTAGACAACACGAATTTGTCTACTCACCGACAACATCCAAATACCCAACCTGGCTCTTCATGGGGTCCGTATTAATCTGACACATGTAGAAGCCCCTGTCCGATTCCCTGACGTCTCGAATATGCAGGTACCACGTCTTATGTTCACTGTGCGTCACGGCAATGCGGTGGTTCTTGGTGATCACGTGGCTGTGGATCGTGAGGATGGTCTGCGTGTCAACGCGTAACCACGCTACCTGCACAGCAAAGAAAATCAATGCAAAAATTTGCCCACGGGGGCGAATTACATTGCATGCAGACAATACAAATTAAAGCTACAATCTACGAAACTGGAGATGATAAACAGCAAGGACACTAAGAACCGGAGAGTACTAACGCTTCAAGTTAATATTTCTTGCTAGGATGCATTAAGATAAGAAGGAGAGATTTGAGATTCAGTAAGTGTACGAATTGATTTATATTCCTACAAAATCAAGATAAATATTAATACTTTAATATTCTGTTGATTCGTCGCAATGTTAATTCAATTCTCATAAACCAATTATCACGATCTCGATATTCGTTGAGTGTTTTTATTTTCCTGTCGCCGCTTATGACGCGGTAAATTATAACAAAAAGAGATTTAATCGCTGGCCTGCTCGGAAGTAACCGGCTCAAATGAGGCTTACCCTAATCTATTTATACTCCGCTTGTTTAATTAAAAAAATGCAATTTTACACCATAAAATGTTTAATTTATTCAAATTAAATTGTCTCAACACAAGATGTATAATTGTTATATTAAGATAGAAGAAATCACTTAATTTGAATCAAGTAAAAAGTATAAAGACACTCTATTCATTATTAATATGTCGTTAAGGCTTTAGTTTGAAATAAAACTTGAATTGAATTCAACTAAGTCAATTTAATTAAAATGCAATTAAAAGCCCGAAAATGTTTGCGGAGTTTAAGGTACTTTGGTCGATGTCATAAATTCACGTTATTGTTATTATGATAATTATATGAGTTTCTTTCGCAATTTGCAGCTGCAAGGCTTGTAGTTTTTTAGAATTGAGTTAAGGAACAGCACGGGAAAAAGTTCCGCTTCTATTTTGCAATTTGCATAAACATTTTTTGCGACCAACCGAAGAGAAACATAACAAAGTTTTATTTATAAGCTGCGTGGAGGCGACCGATGTCTAATGTTTTTATTATTGTTGTAAAACGCAAGAGAGAAGTAAGAAGTATTATTATTGGATTTTAGTGCAACTTGTACATAACCATTCATAAAAATACAGAATGTTACCATAGGTAAACACTAATACAGAAAGAGTACTGCGCCCAGTTGCTAATTTAACTGATGTGAATAACATTCGGTATAGCGAAAAGAATTGTGAGTCGTAAACCTATCCAACCAATGAACTGTAAATAAAACTGTAATCAACCGCTATCATAACCACCTCGTGCATAATGATCACCAACTTTAACGATGTTTTTGGTGCTTTCGTATTGACTAATAATAGACAGAAAGGAAACATATAATGAATAGAGTTATGAAACCATCAACCTACAATTTGAATAATAATAAACTCCTTAATAATCTATAATTAATGTTATATTAATTATAGATTATTATTATTGAATTATTATTATTATTATTGAATGTCCTATGAAAATCTACAAATTATTTCATATTTAAATCAGCAACATAAAAGCTAAAAATAATAAAAGCATGAAGCTATTAAAAACAATGTTTGAATGCGTACACAGCACTTATTTACTTGGTTTTAATGAAACGTTTTCACTGTGCGTCAACAAACAGCCGGCTTATTAAACATGCCGGATGTTACAGCACTCAGTTCATCAGGTCGCGACATAAATAAAAATTTAATTAAGCGTGCAATTAGAGTTGCAGCATCCCGCGAAACGGCGCGACGTTGACGCTTTTTTATTGTGTCTCAGTACCGCCGAGAACAAAGCACAATGAGACAATTTATTCCTTTAGTTATCACTGCTTGACAATAAGTAACAACAAGGTTGATTAAAAATCTGTATTTGACACAGGGCATTTATTAACATTATATGTGTTTTAAAGAGATCAAAGAGATATTGTAACATGTGAAAATTGCAAGGATTATAAAGAATAAAATGGAATATTAAGCTATTAGAATTTTACAAATAATTACAAAATATGTAACGTTTTGATATAAATCCTCTTGGAGTTATTAATAAATAATTTTAATCAACTCGGCTTTATGAAAATGTTGGTCGAATGTTGGTGGGAACCGATGAAGGCGCCGGGAGTATGGTATTGGCGTGGTTTTTGTTTTTTTTTTGTTTGTACAGCATTTTCCTATTTAATCTAGTCACGTATCTTTTATCATGACATGTATTTAGTAGCATTTGAATGTAGAAATCTTCATAACTATTATTCATAATTTATTATTCATTTTTTTTCAGTCGGGTGAACAATATAAACAGGAATTTATTGTTTTATTTATTGTTTTGAGGTACTGTTTAATATGTTTCATTAATACTTAAAATATTTTATATTGACGTAGAAAAGTGGCAGATAAATAATGAAAATAATGAAATGTTTAAATTGACACTTAATTTGTTGAAACAGTATTACAAGCAAAAAAAATATTTTTTAATATATTTTTTTAAATTTATATATTTAAAATGTCATTTAATAATATAAGCACTACTATTAATTAATGTCAAATAATCTGCTTCTTGTTAACATCTGTGCACTGAATATCGTATGTCTGTCAAATATGGGACTTCATTCAATGAATACTGTTCAATGATACTGAATGGTTAAAACTCCATGTTGCTATTAATCTCTCTCGAATACTCTTGAACTTAGTGTATAGAATTCATCATCAAATTAAAAGCATGTGAAAGGTAGAAAATCATTTATCAAAAAGTTTTATAGTGTAAAGCTAAAAATTGTATTTAAACGGTTTTGAATTTTCATATTTACTCTACATTTGAATGCTTGCTATAGTATTCAGTTATAAATGTTGCTATACAAGTAAAGAAGGAACCTCTTTGGATTGCAATGGCAATGGATGAATGTTTTCTTTTGCGAGCCGCCATCCGATGAAAAATATCCATCGCCTGCAGGCGCAATTCTTGCCGCCCCATGTCTGATGGCACACAAAGTGAAACCATACAAGCGTGCGGATATCGAGTACACATGAAGGACGCCATCAACCATCAACCATTTGCTTTTGTAAATTTACTCGACCATTTAATTGACTCTTGAATCCTTGGCCTCGACTCGTTTGGCAAATGCGAATTTTACTCTTTCACAAACACATTGCACAAAAAATAAAAAAATAAATTACTGATCAAATAAAAAATTTAATAGACAACTAAAAAATAATTCAATCAACTCAATTCATATCCTTTTATGCGCTTTCAGGTGTCATTTCAAGTAAAGTTAAAAGGAAGAATATCAGAGTAAACCACGCTGTATCAAAAAACTTCCGTGGTATTCCCTTTGCTTTAGTCTTTGCCCTTCAGAAGGGAAGATATGTTGCGATGACAATGTCAATACCGCTAGGGTGAGCATTGTATTGCACACTGTTATGAAGCTCACTGGATTGTTTATCGTCAACGACAGCACTACATAAAATATAACTAAACATGCCAAGAAAGCGATAAATACAATTAAACATGATTTTTCTATTAAATCTATTAATTTACGGTTCTTGGAACAAAGAACTAAAGGTAAAGAAAGAAACTTAATAAGGTTGACATTAATTTGGATAAAAACTTTCCACGTGCCAAAACACTTTTCATCTTCTTTTAGCTTTATTTTTAAGAGTTTTCTGTTCTTTACAAAGTTAGCAACGTTTTATTTCATCCTATCGTTACTTATAATTACTGCAACGTTTTAAACGCATTTTATTTGACGTCGAATTAAAGTCGAGCACGACCAGGTAAATAAGTTTTATTTTAGAAAATGTTTTTACTTTTTAAATTTAGAATGGACTGGGCTGTAGGTGAGCTTTTAACGCGTGCAGAAAAAAAAGATGAACTTTTGGCGTACCAAACTCTGCGCGCTTAACTTTCCCCTGGACGATTCACACGATTCGCTCGTCAGCTATGTTTTACTTCCTGCACGTGCAGGAAAAATGCAGCGCAATGAACTGTTGAGCTATTTAATTACTGTCACTTCTTGCATAAAAAATAAATTGTCATGCTCATAAAACAAGCAATCACGTATCTAGTTTTCGGTTACATGTTCCAAATTTATCTGACTCATAATACCTTGAAAGTAGACAGGTTGTCCACGCCACATTCTAGCACCGCTTCTCTACCAATAGGTATTGTGATATTGCTGATTTGGTTTGTAAACTGGGGAATTTCTGTAAACAAAAAAAATATTAGCACTTTTTTGTATCCATACTCGTGCTGTGTTTATCCAGCGTAACACACTGCTTGCGAGTGAAATAAATTGGCCCCATGTTGAGGCGTCTTTTATGTGCACACCCTCTGCAGTTTAATACGCATCTGACATTTATACAGCAGGACCTTTTAAACATGAATAACAATGTCATTTGCGCTACATTAAGCACGACTCCACGTTGTCTTCAATAATGTGCATTAAACGCCCTAAGACAACTAATTCCACGTAGGGGGTGCAGTTGAAATGTCAATATTCGATCATTTTGTGTCTGCAAGAATTAAACGATTTAAATTTTTCTAAAGGATTGAAAGAATAGCGTACTGTAGTATGCTGCAAACGTGGTGATAAGAAGAAAGTGGAGAAAGTCATTATTTTTGTGGAAAATGTAGATTTGAGTGAGTTGAAAGCTGTGCAAAAGTCGAGAGTAACTAATTAAATTTATTTCATTTTTTTCCGACAGAAATAAAGTTTTAAATTTGTTACATAAGATAAGAAATTGAATGCTTTTGCACATTGTGCACCTGCACAACCAATTTTCTTTGATCCTTGGTCTTTGCATTCTTTCTTTTCAGTGTAAAGTTCACAGTGCCTCTTTATTCGTGTTGTATCGTGCAGTGCTAACGTACTAGAACCATTGTATTATTCGGCCGATCTTGATATAAAAAAAATAAAAATTGATATCGATTCCCAAAATACAACCTTCATTTTTTCACCTTTAGGGTTTTGAGTTTTCGGCGAAATATTTATGTTGGACGTTTTGTATGGCCATAATATACGTTTATTATGATACATTTTTAAAAAATGAGAAATTTTTATACACGCATTGTTTTGTGCAAGGTAAAAGGTGTCTTTCTTAAGGGTATAAGACATAGTCATTACTAAAAAAACAATAAATATATTCTGCAAAATGATTTAAAAATGCAACAGAATTTAATTAAAATCTTTAAATTGATTTAATTACATTCATTACTTTTTTATTTAGATAAATACATTATTATAATAAAAAATAATTTTGCAATGTAAAAAATAAACTTGTCGTACTAAAATTAATAAAACATTTTTTGAAATCCAACTCCCTAATCAGAATTTGTAGAAATATTTGCGTACAGTTGGGTTTTTGGTTTACCCATTCGTAATATAAGCAAAACTTGCAGCTAGTTCAGGATTCCCAGGCAGTCTACACAGATCTTTACACTGACTGTTAACTGGAAAGTTGCGAGTTAAGCCCGCACTCGTTTTCCATTAGCCTCACTTGCATTGCTAATGAACCACTTAAAGATAGAGAAATTGGCAAAATAGGCTAAGAGCTTTTTATATGGATTAAGGGCGTCAATTAAACCCAAGGGCATGAATTCAATCTAAAATTCAATATTTCAAAGACATTACATGATGTAAAAAAAGGGAGACATAGATTATGCATTTTTCCAAGTTAATATCAAAGAAATACTCTGGAATAATAGGATAATGTAGCATTGTAAGAACAGCTTTTATTTACAAGACTTTGATTAGGTTCCCAAGTAGGCGTATTGTTGGTAAAGGACAATGGAAGAAAGCATCTGCTCTTTTTTAGAGAACCTCAGAATCCTTTTCAATTAGTTTAGTGTATGTTGTAGTAAACAACCCTTTTTAATCCAGTTAAATCAAGATAAATCAGTATAAAGCAATTAGTTGCACTCAAAACAAGTTCCCCAATTTAAATTTCTGATTGATGTGTAATCAAAAGTTTGTATCTTTTCTGGGTTAGAAACAATTTAATCCAACATTTCCCACATCTGACAAATCAATCAATACAAGCAAATAGCAAACAATCTCCAAGAGCATTTGTTTGCTTATACTTCATTGCAAGTTGAGCACCAAAGCTTTTTCAATGCTTGTATTGCTGTATTGAAGCTAGGAGCAGGTTTAAGGACAGCAAAGGATGAGCAAAAGGATGGCCGGTAACTAAACGGCGATTAATTTGTAGTCGATAGACAATATGTGTGTTTGCTTGCTCCGTGTGCACACTGCAGTCAATATAGAGCGGTCAAACAAACAAGCGATGGGTCCACAGCCACGTACAATTTTCGTTGCACACATAATCGAAAATTTCCTGACCCAGCAGTTGGCGAGGTGCTTTCTGAAGTGATCAGGTGGTGGGTGGCTACATCGACCTCATCGCTTCTTCTCAGTAGTGTGAGACTGGTGCCCGCAACACGGCAGCAGACCTTCAAATATTTGCTTGCTACAAAGCAGTGTGTTAATTGTAGCATCGTAGGAGAAATACGATTAAAACGAGTCCAGGAGTTTAATCATCTGTGAGTTACTCAAACTCAGTTTACTCCTGTGACTTCCTTATCCTCACTCCTATCCACTCCTACCACTACAGCTGCTGGAATTGTTGGTAGACATGAGTTACAAGAGTGTAGTAGTTTGCAACAATCCTTTACAAACATTGGTTACATCTGCCGCTGAAGTCCGGAAGTGGATTTGATCAGAAATTTGAAAGTAAGAGAAAACAATTTACCATCTTCCAGTTAGCATAGTATATTGAATTGATCAATTAATTGACCAAATGCAACTGTCACAACATTTGCATATTTGCCCATCTTTTAATCTTCATCTGAATGCACACATTGAATAGTTGCTAACTTGTTTGCTGACAATCGCAGGGCTGTTTATCTGCGTTTAATTGTGACGCATTCGTTGATAGTTAATTTAACGTCAACGCGTCAATAATTGCATTAATGCCGCGCCGGACTGTACACATTTCTCATACTAATTAGTGCAAATTGCTGAGGCAACTGGGAAAATGTTTGAACAGAGGAAACTCGATTCAACCTGGCACACAAACAGCGATGAATATAGGAAATGGTCATACAAAAAATTCAATGCTATGCCATTCAAAAGAGAGAAGATACAAATAAATCGAAAATGGATTTAAATAATTTCTACTTGTTTCGAATAAAATATTAGTGGAGAGGAAAACTTGTCAAAGTTGTAAAGTCTGTGAGCATTAAAGTATCGGCTTGATAGTGATAGCAAACAGGTGTCATAAAGAACCTTCAAACCCAAGCATAAACATGCAAGAAGTTTGCAAACGGCACAACATTGAATGTCACTTCAAAAATTTCATTGCTGTAAATTTCTCTAAAACTTCTACAACCAACTCGAATCCAATCTATATGCCAATAGTTTAGGATATTCCAAGGATTATACCATGAGTTTTACTAGTGGGATTATTCATGGAGAAAGCTTGAATAGTCCAAAGAAGGATAACACTCCCAGTGATTTTAGTTTTTTTACAAGCACCACCGGAAACAATTTTCAAAATATATTATCCCGCGCAAGTTACGGGATCGATACAAACCTCTGTAATTTATCGCTCACAAGGGTATACAAACATGGTCCAGGACTACCACCTCTAGACTTGAACAACAAATTATTTAAAAATAAATTCATTAACACGTGGGGTTTTTAAGTTTCGCTATAAGTACAGCTCTGCACGATCCCATTGTGGAGGTTCGTATTTTCTAAGTAAAGGATTTATGGTCAGCATTGGACACACACATCTTCATGGGCTGCGGATCGTGAATGCGGCAGAATGCCTTTCACCCTATCATCGATTACAATAACAACCTGCAACCGCATCTCGTAATTCCCAATCGAACTAGTGCCCGACCGCATTACGGCAGCGATGTGGTCACATTGAAACCCTCTGCCAAATATCTGGGTCTATACAAGTGTATTGAATTTGCGGGGTTCGGAAAAGTTTTGGTCCACTTTAAGGGCACGCGATTATTCCATCACCTGAGAACACGGTTTACATGCTTTTACCATTAAAAACTTGTTGTAACATGATACAATCTGCTTGGACATGCATTAATTCTAAATCACTTCTCTCAGTAACTACAATTAATCTTCTATTAGTTCATTTTTTTCTTGTCTATCCAACTTTTGTATAAGTACGATTTTTTTCATTTGGGTGTAAAATGAATAATTTTGGAAAAAAATATCACTTAAAAGGGATCATATCGGTATGCAAAGCAGCCGCCTCCGAGATTGGCACTCCGGCGAGTTAGTACGCTTGAGTGGCATTAGCGTTGACGTATTGATCTCTTGTCGAACGTAGAGCGGCGGCGGCGGTAACGAGCCGCGAACTTTGCAATGCGTCTCGTGCTTATTATCGCGAGGTGATATGCTCGATATTCAATTCTGCTACTTTGAATAATGATGCAGCAACAAAAGCTGTTTTATATTTGATATATCAGAGACTCTAGGTCACAGCATGAAAAGATTAAAAGGATGTGGACGCAATGAATAGAATGTTGTCGTAAAAAACGACCCATTTTTATTTAGGATTTTCAATCGCACGCAATTTCATTTAACTGGATACAATCAAAGACTCCCTAATGCAAAATTGTAGAAGGTTTGATTCCATGGTGGTCTTTGGACTGCGGTCAGCGCACTAGCTGGATTAACGATGGCTATCCGGGAGTCTCCCGAGAAAAGGAACTGGAAGTGTACTCGCATCGTTGGACAAGTGAATACCCCCTCTGGGCTATCTCCACCACTTATATGCGGCCCTATTTTAGGCCCCGCGAGACTCATATTGCTGAAATCATCATGGCGCTTTTCCTCTCTTCGCTGGAATTTAAGATCCTGAGCAAATAGAGAAGTATGTCAACATTTCTAAACCAAAACCAATTAAATTCTGATGCCCTCTTGAAAAACGCTTTCTTGTCATCCATTCGTAATACAACAAGAAGATATGCATGTTTTAATTTCAATTTCCAGAAACGTACCGGCCGACGCCTTCTACTAAGCATTGACTTTTCAGCGTCATTGAGCAATAGTGCAGAGAGACCCGAGAACCGTTGTCAAAGTAAACATTCAATACGAATCTCAAATCCAACACAAACAGCAACACTTCAACCTAAGTAGATAAGCAAAGCCCGCATCAAACCGTATTTTTAGCGCAGTAAATTTTCTCCGCCGTGGAAAATTTGTATACGTAGGCAACAGCGCGTGAAACAAAGCGTAAAACGTCGGCCGTTTGACGGCAGCAAATTAAAGATACATTCGGAATTTATTTGACGCTGGCTTTAAATATAAGCGAGGCAAACATGATGGTTCATTAATAACTCGCTTTTCGGAAGTTGAGCATCGCGAAAGTTGCTAAATTAAAATTGCAAAATCTGTCTTGGTTGCCGCCGCGCCGCTGCCAGACAATGATGACGCGCGCGCGCTAACTGGATGGGCAAACGGCATGCCCAAACAGTTTAAACTCCAGGGACCATTTGAATGCTTGCATAATTAAGTTTACAACTCGCCGCCGAGGCTAAGTCGCGATGAGTGTGAAAGGCTTGATGCTGCGGCGCAAAAAGCGGAATATTAGTCCTTCAAGTTTTGCTGCATTTGCATAGTTTTCTTTTCGTACTCCTGTTGCACTTGGTGATTAATCAATAGTAGTTTACGGCGTGTTGAGGCAAATGAACGTCCATTGTCGCTGTGCGGAGGCAGGAGTGCTTCCCGCACTACTTGCAGCAAGGAATGATGCGAGAAGGAGTCGGAGAGGGAGCAAAGCACCTGCATATATATTGACTGATTATGGTTTGTAAGGAATCCAGGCATTGCGAGACAAACCCTGATGCCGCATCGGAAGCAGTTGGCTTGTTGGAGGAAACCTCCTTTCGCCCAAATTGAGCGATACACTCAACTATCGGTATTGGAAGGCCTCGGCGGCAACATTAGCACTAAAACTTGGTGAATGACAGGCACCAGTGAGGGTATGTTGTAACCCGAGCAAGTTGCACAACGTAGAATAAAACTTGCTTTCAATGGATAAATAGCAAAATATCTACAATGATGGAATGCACAATGATCTTTGTGCACTTGGCGCAATATTTCAACTAGACTTATTCCAGAGTTGTCATCCAGATTCTTCATACTTTGATAATACCAAAGTGGATTTGAACAAGAAATGCCTATTTCTCCAGCTGCTTTTATTTTAGTTTCCAGGGCGAGCGCATTGGAAAATGTATAAATTTTTATTTCCACAAAAGATGCTGCACTATGTATTCTTTGCTGAGGAATTCTCATTTTTAGTTTATTGTTATACCAAATAAGTTTGGTTCTTCCATTCTAACAGTTTCACTGAAAATAACATAAATTTGACCTGTCCTTCAATTTTATGTCATTGTTTTAGATCATTTAACTAAGTAGTTATCTTTTGTTAAACTCAATGTTGTAAGTTTCTAGCCCTTAGTGCATAATTGATTTATGTACTGATATTGTTTGCTCCGGACACGGTACTCATCAAAACTTCCCACAATTACATATTATTTAAATTGCTGACGGAAACATAAATTATTTGGGTTAACTTTCCATTGCATGAGAAATAATTTCCTATCTCGACGCGGGTAGCATGTCCAGATGAGGAGGGTCAAAGCTAGCTCCACACTTCCCACCTACTATCTGCCTGACATACAGCCTAATTGCTTTACTCCACCTGCAATTAGGCTCATATTGGAACATTATGACCATTACACTACTAGGAAGATCCAGCATATCCTGGCCTACTCTAAGTAGCACCTAGTTGCAGTGCTGGGCACGTCGATCTAACCCTATTTAGCGACTGATCTTGCGTTAGAATCTGAAATATAAGCGTAGTTGGTGCAGGCCATATTTTGTAATTTTAAACGGCCTGCACTGGTTTCTAGAAAATAATTGACAAATTTATGCTGGCTGATGCGGCAGCGGAAGCTGTAAAAATATAAAAAATTTAATGGGCGTGCGCGCCGCTCCGAAACATTGGGGTTTGTTAAATGAGTGTATACGGGATTCATAAACCTCGTTTTCCAATTTTAGCGCAACGCTTATTGCAGAGATTTTGCGCGCGCTGGACTCGGGAGCTCAGAGTAAATATTGCATGTACGCACATTTCATAACCATCTAGGGATATTAATTTTATTTTCGGCGATGTTTGAATTGAGAACGGAAGTGAAATGAGATAGATGTTTGATTTATAAAAATTTATATTTACCAAAGATTACTTAAAAATGAAACAAACAGAAAGAATATAATTTATTATTAGCCTAGAAAAAAGTTAAGACGTTCCAATTTTGAAAAGTAAATCATCAATTACAATTCAAATCTGAACCTATGTTGGATATAATTTAGCGTAAAAAACTTTCTTTCATTTCTTTCATAACATAAAAATAAAGCTCTTTTTTAACAAGCAAATCCTTCCTAAATAAAACAATAATTTACGTCATCTCCAGGGTGCTTGTGATAATACTATAATATCCATTCTGCATGCTTGTAAGAAACAGTTGACAGCAAGCGAGATTAAGCAATATATCGGCACCCCGTCGGCGGGTATGTAGCAAAACCTCTGCATCTGCAGTCCGTGGGGCGGCTCGACCGAATATTATCAGCAAGTGTGAAACCTATCTGAAATTATCACCCGCCGCCCAGCAGTTATTAAGCACTCGCGGATTAAAAGCAGCGCCACTGCCGCCGCCAACTGCGACGCTAATAATTACGCCGACTTACACTCAATCCACACGCGCCGCACCCTCGAGAGCAACTATTTCACTTTGTCTTTCGTTTATTACGCGCCTATCTCCGCTGAATCGCCAGATAGGGTGATAAATTCATGACTTCAATCGTAAACTCTGTCCTTTTGCTGGGATTGTTTTCTAGTATTTATTCTTCTGGTGGCCAACAACATAATGAGCGAGTATAACGGATTAATTCTTGATATTTTCTGGTTTGTGATACGGCAGGCTTTTATTGCATAAATTGCCGCGTAAAGCTTTTGAGCGTATCGTAAAAGAGGCAATTTGGAGTTTAAATTTTATCCCTTCTGCACAACAGCAAAGGCGGCGGCGTGGTAACAGCATTTACTCCTCGCCTCCCGCGCACGTGTCTCCTGCTGGCGCTATATGCTGTTGTTCATCCCAGGAAGATTCACTCCGAGCCGTGTGCACCAGGAATGCCGGATTGCAATATAGCGAGTGGTTCGTAAGCGCATTTATAGAAACATACGCGCGGCGTTAGGTTTTATAGCGTACCTACGTTCCAATATTTGACCTTTCTGCACGCAAAATGCCCGACAGTGCAAAAGGCGCATCTTTGAGGCAGTTGCAACATCTGTAGGATTCGGAAAGTTCGCTCTCGTATTTCTTTATTATGTATATATTCAATGCTGACATCAGCACGTCCGTGCAACAAAAATGCAACGAGCTTCAACGCGCCATAGCAACAAGAATCAACGATTTTATATTATCACAATTCGCGGAAAACTGATGGAATTTTTTGTAATAAGATATTACAGTAAATATTTGCGGCATTTTTATATCAGAAATTCCAGGTACACAATAGGTATTTTCACAAAAGAAAAAATAATAGAAAACATTTCAATTAAGTAAGTAATATAAAATGACTAGATTAGATTAGAGAATCTTGAGTTTTGTTGACTTGAATCAACTAAATTGTCTGAAAATAAATAAAACATTGTACTTTCACAACAATGCTTGCCTGTTTCTATAAATTGCTGCATCATGACTGTGGTTCTTTCAACCCGGTAGATTGTGTCTCTTGCCTCCTCAACCGGGACTCGAACCCAGGCTAGCTAGGTGGAAAGCGGGCGCCACACTTAACACACCATTCCTGACACACCAAGAGCCACATACTTTCAAAATATTACAGTTAATCTACGTATTATTGAAACATTTCTCATCGATGAGGGCAGCACTCTGCAGAGCCACTTTCAAGTCAACAAGTTTAAACGCATCGCTCAAAAAAATAGAATGGAGTTAAAATTGTAAACAAGCCTGCGGGCAGTGAGATTGTTGTTGTTATTCGAGTCGCTGCACACCTATACATAGAAAACGTACATGGGCGTGTGGCGCATAACGCAACACCTATTCTAGAATTGTTCTATAAATTCTAGGTGGGGTGGTCCAGTAAGATTGTAGGAATGTGTTTACACTATAACGAACCTGACTATGATTTGACACAGGTATGTATACCTATCGGATTTTGCTATGCTCCTGATACATCGGTGAACATTACAACTGCTTTAGACGGCGTTAAGGTCATTTTGGCCCATTTACACGTATCGCTGACATAGAGAGCAGCACCATGCAGACCACATTGAGAGAATTAAAAGTTCGAATATAAAATAAACGCTGAGCAGTAATACTAGAATACTGTTTGTTGAATTAGGTGTAGGCCATTTTGGATAGACATGCATGTAGTTAAAAAGAGGGGCGGTAAGTGTTAGTAGTTCCTTTTTCTATTGGTTTTCCACTAAGATTGCAAGATGTAATAAGAGACATTTAGGAGTAGGTGGGATCATTGGATGCGTCTTCAAATGCGGGATTAATGAGAAAGAGTTCTTTTCTGATATCCCAAGAAAATGTTCTTTTAAAACACTGGAAAAAGTACCAAAGACTGTCCTTTTTATTCTCTTCAATTTAATACCAAATTAGTTTGCATTTACTAATTGAATTCCAAGTTGTAGATGAACCAGTTGTGTAATAAATTGTTCCTATAAGTGGGTGTAAATTTTGCAACAACCAATCACAAATTGCCAATAGTAAATCAATATTAAAAGAATTGCACTTTGTTATTGGTGGTTCGACAATGTATGCCCGTTTATGGCCCAACTTCTTAATTCAAAATGGACTGTCGTCAACTTGGAAACCCAATGACTAATATAAATGAATTATCGTCATATTGACTGGCATAAGAAGAACAGTCCATGATATTTTTTTCAAGTCTTTAAAATAATAATTACTCGAGATATCAAGAAAAGATCATCTTGCATTGTACGCAGTAAAAAGGTGTTGAGAGGGCAGCACAATGCAGACCCACATTGAATCTACCTGCTGCAAAACAACAACACTACGGCGCGGCCAATGTTTACATTCTCGCCGCTCGGCCAGAGATAAGATAGGAATTGTACTACTGTAATATGAAATCTGCTGATATGAAAAGAATGCAATAATACTTACGATTTCTCCGAAGTGTTATCTTTACTATGGAATTTTATCGTTTACTATATGCGTATTTGAATTATTTGAAATATTTACATTATTCTAATGAATTTATAAAGTTTAGCCCATAAATGGAATAAAATACAATGAACTTTTATACCGTTTTACGTAGTAATATAAGTTTTAAATCGGATTGAATAGTTCAAACAACTTTCAATATTATATAATTTTTAATCGCGCATGAAATAATTTATATTTTACAACTAACATGCAATAACACGCTTGTAGATTATAAATAAACTATATTTTAACTGTAATAATAATTTGATTTTATGAATTCAGTGACACCTAAGCCTCTGCATTGTTCGTCACACGCAGTGAACTCAGCAGTCTACTTTCCATCTTTTTTATTCATATTGCTTTTCGGTTCTAACATATTGTGAACTGTAGCACAATAGAGCTGACACGTGTGAATCGAAAAAAACAATGATTTTAACGCAATTAAAAATGAAATAATTTTTAGTGCATTGTTTATAGCGTATTTTGGTATATATTTTGCAGAGTTTAACGCATTTTTCAGCTATGCAACAGTTTTTATTATTGTATTAAAAGCAGAAAATGCATTCCATTTTTATTTTATTAAATTTCCTAAGACGGTTTCCATGTTCCTCTAACATATCTCAGCTTTACACAGCTTACAACTTGGTAGAAAATTACCTCGCTTCAACATGAAAACATTTCAATTAGGAAGGAAATTAATACATAATTCAATTTAATTAAATTTACACTATTTAGGTATTAATATATAGTTAATAATTAACAATGCATCTTCATTTAAAGTACATATTGAATGACATGCAACATCATCGAGCAGACTGAATTAAAGTGTAATTACAGTTGTTTAAATACATTGACGGCTAATCACTAGCAGCCGCAGAAGTGCAGTCCAATCATAACATGCAGTTGAAACTAATATTAATATCAAAATATCAACTCATTACTAATTTTACAGCAGAGATCTGTTGTAAACAGTAGAATTAAAGGAAATAGTACTAAAGCAGTATGAGAATAAACTTTGCGTACAACGGACTAAATGTTCTTTAATTAAAAATGTTTCCAATAAAATGCATTAATGTAAATGTGGAATTTGTTCGATTATAATAGAAATATATAGCTGGAATTGAAAATCATTGGGTACAGTTGTTGAGAATAACGGATCAATATTTACCCGTTGAATATTCCAATATTGTAATGAATATCATTTCTTTCTGCAAAAATTCACGTGGAATTTTATATTTCTCCATGTGGTGAATTTGTAATTGAAATTATTCCCGTGGTTTATAGGCCTCTCATTCACAATGTTTAATTTGTTATTAAAATTAAAAACACATGGTGTAACTAGTTTGTTGAAATTTTAAGTATATTGTAGCAATATTATACTCTCTGTATCTTCTGTTTAACTCTATTTTATTTTTCTCTTCGACGCCATGTAGATCATCACGTTCATTGTTTAAGTTTGACGGCGCGTCTAGTCGAGATGAGAAGTTTATTTGCGAAGAGATTGAAAAGCAGCCGACGAGGAAAACGCGGGGGGCGTTAAACAAGCGCCTAACATGGCATGGCAAAAATTGAATTTCAACTTTGCGCAGTTTTCTCCAGCTCCGGGGGCGCAGCCGACGCTAATTAAGTCATAATCTAAATTAGGAAATTGTGTATTACGAAAGTATTAAGAAGAAGAGTTGCGCGCTGGAGGAGGATTGCTGAGATCAGATTAGGCGCAAAGCATCTTTCACAAATGTTATATTCTATCAATGTTCACCCATTGTGCCTAAAGAGATTAAGATTCATTTGAATTTTAGTTAAATAAAAAATTTCAGCTCATTTGCTCTGGCAAGTGCGTTAAAGTGAAAAAGTTATTTTTATTAATATTGAATAAATATTATGTTACAGAGAGGAGATTTTATCATTATCCCCGTTTATATCAAATGATTGCTGGTACAAAGCTTTTATTTATTGGAAAAAGACTTTTGTGTAAATTTAATGTTATCAATGGCCACAAGTGCCTTATCAGTATTCATGACATGGTTCCGAGTGTACGAGCGCATTGTCTTTTGTGCCACCCCCATTGCTGCTGCCGCCGTCCACTCGACCCCCATCAACGCTCTAAAGGTGTCGCCCAACTTCGACCAACTCACAAATATCCAAGAAGTTCTTTCAGCTTCAAACAAGAGCATCACTCCGAGATGAATCATTCAACACAAAGATTTTCCACTGTTTCCACACGGTGCTTTAAAATAGCCCGAATGTTTTCCGACAGACAATAAATATCACCGTTATTGCCAAATTCGTGAATCGCCGAATCGCGCTGCCCATTCGTGATCAATTCCGAATTAAAAGCGAGAATGAATGCTTTCGTCGCCGTCGCTGCCACGGCTCAGCGGGGGCGGCGTGGCGCACTTTTCATCCATCATTCCGCGCACATCCGATTGGTTACAAACAATTCATTGCAATACATGTATGCCCAGTGGCAGGCAAAAGAGAGACAGGAGTTATTTATGCATTGCTGCGCAATACAATGGACGGCACTTATCTTTTTCCAGGACGTTTGCTGCGCCTCCCGTTTTGTCGGCATTGTCCTGTGCGACAGTGCAATACGTACCCCAATATTGACTATTAGAAATATTGTCTATAAAGTCAGTCGCAGGGTCGTTATTTTAACGTTTTTTGGGAATAAAATTGTTGAAAACAAAACCAAAAAAAAAAGATGAATTTGGTAAGAAAAAACTGATGGCAATTTAATTAGTATATTTGTTTGTGTTTTGATGCGTATAGCAAATTCTAGATCGTTAAAATTAATTGAACTTTTTTGCAATCTAGGTGTGTATTGGCATGTGGTGCAATTGCACCGGTTTCTGGTTAGTTCCAGCATGAGTGTATAATTTGTTTTGCTTGATTTTCGCAAATGTATCGCCAAAGTGCACCAGAGAGAAAGAGCGCTTGGTTAGAGGAGTTTCATTTGATGTTCAATACAGGAAAAAGGATTTGGTAAAAATACTCTGCGTACAAAAAAAAATCATTTAAAAAGCAAACCGCATTCCAAACTACCTTTCACTCTAGAACATAAAATCAACTGGGTCATTTTTAACTTAAAAATGGTTTTTAAAGTTTTTTCTACAACTTATTTTCAATAAAATTGAATTTCAATCATTAAGCATTTTTAGTGGGTTTATTTTGTCCTATGCCGCTACAGATAAAATAAACTAACAGCAAGTGCTATTACTATGTGAGTAGATCTAGTCTCATGTCGAGGATGCAGAGAGATCTGCCGAGATGAGAGATTGCAGGATCGCGATGTAAAAGCAGAAAAATTAAGCAAGAAACCAAGTCTTGCGCTCTACCGCAAATCTTGTTTTGCGCTTTCTGCTACTGTAAAGGATGCTTTGCGAGCGAGCACTTGTCGAAAAGCTTTATCATAAAGTATTCCGTCTCTTTAGCAGGACGCTGGCGTGATTGAGCGAAGAATAAACGAGAAAGCGTGCAACTTTACAAAGATTCTTTCTGAGTGAACATAAATTATGTCAACGCAGGTAGATAAATTAAGAACACTACACATATTATGATAATGTATGAATAAATTTTCTAATTTTTTATTCTTTCAAACTTCGGTTGTGCAAACTCTTCCGAATATTATATAATTTTTGACCGTATGGGTTAATTTAAGTAGCTTTATGCCCAGTGGGTTAAATTTGTGTGGAACATGTAAAGTGCTCATAGAATGTGAAAATGCGCGTTGAATGTGACCGGTAACAGCATCGCGATTCGTTAGATGTCAAAGTTGGCGGTTTTCGTGCGGCGGCGATATCTCGGCAGCAGCGGTAATCTGTTCCAACATTCGAATAAAGAAAACTTCCTAATTAAACTTCTCGCCGGCGTGCTCGAGTGCGCCGCCGACAGCGATGGAAACAAGTGGAAAACTGAAGCGGTTTGAGAAGTTTAAGGCAATGTTTGTCGTACGTAATGTGGCACGTAATGGCTAGAACGAATATAAATCAAATATTGCAACTGTTACCTTCTTTCGCACCGAGCTGGAATCGGAGCTTTTATTCTAAACTCAAATATTAATGCTGATATATCATAACCGTGTACATTGCCGAATTTACATGCGCCCAGGGCTACGAATGAAAAGGCAGAGATTAAAAGAAAACAAAGCCGGCAGCTCACGTTTGCTTCTGACGTGCTTCGCTTTTTTCCGATCTGTTATTGGGATTTTCCGGAGGATGAAAACAAAGAGATTCAATTCACAACACGAGACTCGTTGTTGTGCGCGTTGTGCAGCGACACGTAATGCGAGCAGATTGATTTTTTGATTTCTTTTTAATTATGCATGCGCACATTAATTCCGCTCTGCAGCGTGTTTCGTGTATTTCGATGAGAATTGAAATAAAATCCGACAAGCGACGAGCGAAAACTGAATTGACATTTATTGTATTTAATAATGTATTTTATAACATGCATATTCTACGATTTGATTTGGGATTCATTCTGGAATATTTTGCAGATAAATACCTTATGAAACAGTATTTGTTTAGAATTTTTAATAGCTAGTCTTAATTAACCAAACTTTTCATTGTGTGCTTCATTTATTAGCTAAAATATTCCTAATTAAAACAAAAAGTTGATTTGATTTCTTGGCATTCAATTATAAACGTAACCAAGCAGCGCTTCATTTTCCAGATGAAAGTTTTACGTTTCTCCAAGATAACGTATTTTAGTTATAGTTTTAAAACTTGGACGACGTCGTAGTAAACCTTGCTACATTAAGTTTTACACTAAAGTTCTAATTATTTAAAATTTTATTCTACATTGTATACTGCACAATACAATACATTGTCATCGTGGGAAAACAAATTGGACTTTATTACGGACTCACCCTTGAATAAATTGTAATTATTAGCCCCACTCTATTTCCTTCTTTTTTATAAGAAAATGTTTTTTCATGACTAAACTGAATCATTTTTTATTTTTGTCTGCGCCTGTAACTTAGAGACAAAAATTAACATTGCGTGCTATTATGATAGCGCGATGAGTTTCGTACCTGATTTGCGCCAACAATTAGCAAGTCACTCATAGAATTTTTGATAGCCGCAGGCACGAAACGAGGTAGATTCAAGGCGTTAACCCAATGTAAAGGTGCCGGGCGCTCACTTCACCTTAGCTGCCAGTTGAATGCGTTTGGACACAATGGGAGCGGAAGAAATGGGGTGGCGGATGAAAGAACGCAGCGACACAAGACATGTGATCGTGGATTGTGCGGCGGTGACGAGGTTAACACGAGCGAAATAAAATAAGGAAGTAAGGAAACGGAAGCGGACGTTGGAATAGAAGTGGGATTTAAATAGAATGAAATAGATAAAAATAAACGTAAATAAATAGTGTATAGAGTGAAGCATGTGTGGCGATTAGAGGTTGATGGAAAATACACATTGTAGCAATAAATGTGGGATAATAAAAGAGTTGTTTTGTGCAAAAAAAAAATAATAGCTTTTTAGGTCATTACACGTCGTGAATATTTACATGTAAAACAATATAAAGTTACACCAAAAACCGGAAATATAACTAGGCAATTGCAAACTTTATTATTTGGATTTGTTTGGACTAAAAATTCCGCAATTCGTATTTGTTTTTAATTGTCATCAAAATGGCAAAATTGATTGAATTTTCAATCAAATTGGATTTTTATTCCTGTCTACTAATAAACCAATAAATTATTGTTTTAGCAAATAACGTTCTTCACATACCTGCATTTGGATCTATCCCAGTCGCAAAAGAATCCACTCTAACCACGACAATGACGGCAGCAAAGAGCGCAAAACACGCGCGTTTAGCAGCCATGTGTGATCGGCCGCCGTGGGCGCGTGCCGCATTTCGACTGACACGACGCACGCCGCTGCCGCTACACTCGACCGCCGCCGCCTCCGGGAGCAGAAAGCGCACGCGCCTAAACTGACCCGCACAATACGAAATACATACGCGCGGCGCGCCACCGTTTTAGCGCCACTTTTAACCCGCCGCCCATGAAAGATGAATAGATTTCCGTGTTTGACGCTCGACGCGCGCGCTTTTTGCGCTTATGAATATGAATTACACACGCGCCCAGCACCCGCGATGATTTGCGAGGCGATGGTTGTGATTGCGCAGATTGTTTCTGCATATCGTTAACTGGATAAAAGCTGTCAATTTCATACTCGGCCAGCAGGCTGTGAAATCGTCGACAAGGGCCGCTTTTAAAACAAATATATGCATTACAATGGGTTCATTTTTTGCTATTAAAGATTTGTCAATATGGCCATTGAAGGGTACATAATCGTATCGTGTTGGATTTGTTAAATTTTAGTCATTTTTACATTTTACAAATGCAGAATGCGTTTGGATTGGAGTAAAATATGCATCTAAATCAATTTATCTCTTCAGCATGGTGCACTGCCTCTGAAAATGCGTTTTGCATCGAATATAAATGAACGTACATAGAGCGTCTTTAAATTGATTTATCCGCTTCCTTCACACCAAACAAATCAATAAACTATATTTATCATTCTTTCATTGCATTGCTAACTTATTTTAATTGACATTTATTTATTTTGAAAATTAAGAAAAAGATGACGACGGTGCAGGCACTCGGAACGTAAAGCTTTCATCGTCACATTCGTACTCGATAAGAACGAGTAAAAAACCTCGCGCTGAGCAAAGAAAGAAGTGCCAAAAAAATTTAATTAAAAAACGTACTTTACAATGATTGATGTGCTCATGGTTTTAATACAGAAATCATTGGGCAAACGTACGAGCCCAATCCATCTAAAGCACTCACCGTACGCCGTGCGCCTCCACCAAGTTCACCAGCGCAACACAAGCAAACTTCCAGCGCAAATAAACTAAAGTGGTAATTTATTTAAACTGTTTTACGCGTATTAAAAAAAAACTGCTGTTGAAACTAAAATAAAACATACATCATTTTGTTAAATTGTAATTAATGTCAAGACCCATGTAATGAAATAGGTGGTAAAAAAATACTAACACGCATAATTATGTTAAATAGTACTAATTGACAGGTGAAGAAATTACAAACAATTAACATTTACATTTACAGATTATCATTAACTTTTTTTAATTTGATAAATAAATGTTTACTTAATAGATGTAATGTACTGTTAAACCTAAAAATCTTAAATGTATCAAATTCCCATGATGAACATAAACTCTCTCAATCTGTTAAGTCACTCCATTTATCATCTTCTGCGTCCTGGATAGTCTCGTCGGAGACTACTCGGTTGTATAAACCTTTCATATTTTTTCGCGCAAAAGCGTTTTTCATTTTGCTCTTTCCCGTCTTTTTACTACTCAACACTCGCCACTGGTGCAGGAATAAAGCATCCTCATGAGAGCGCATAAACGGCGTACTGAATGCGTTCTCAACTCAATAATTTTTTTTATATAAATTACCTTGCATTCTCTCACAAATAAATACATAAAAATTGCAACATTGTGATGTGATATAAATGTGGGAAAATGTCAGGCTAGAAATTTGTGAGCCTAAAGAGAAGTGTTTCACTTCATTATCTACGCGTTGTGCTAATATTACGAGATGTTCGGAATGTATATGGTGGCGGCGGCATTCTCCGGAGACATAACCATGATACTGCCGCAATGGCAGTTACAGCGGTATTGAAATTGCCATGTTGATTACATAATAATTATTCCAGTTTAGGGATGTTAGCAACGGTGGAGATGCTGGCGCGAAGAGGGATTGGATGTTCAACGTTCAATTAAATTTCATTTGTTTTTGGCATTGTTCCGGAATTGATTAAGACAGTTAGATATATAGTCGGTAATGAAACTACAACATAAACAATTGGTAATTAGCGCAGAAAGTGAGAAATAAAAATAACTGGCGTTGATGCGCGTAGGTTGAAACTTTTGACTGCAGTGCAACATTATACATTTATAACCAGCGAGTGGTTTAATTAAATTAGCAATTTAAAATAAGCGCTCAGGTGATTAGCGTCAATTGCCGCACGCGGCAGTGTAATAGTAATGTGGACAATTGGTAATTAATTTAATTATTGAGTGCAGTTTTTATATTAACACCGGCAATATAAAATTTAAAGAATATAGGTACACTATAATTGTTACCAATACATCATTATATAACATTTACAATCAGAGACTGAATTTTCCACTGTTTGTAAATTATTTTATATTTTATTTCAGAATAATCCTGTTTTTCTAACATCTTCACTTGAAAAAGTAATTTCTGCAACGTGCGCAAAAATCGTAAAGACAAAAACATACACTAAAAGAACGAACTCTAAGCTAAGACCTGAATAGCTGCGCAAACCTCATAACAGCCATTAGGTTATCATCGTGACTTATTACCCCCAGAGTCTCTATTATACCCGAAATCGAAGCGCACCCACCTGCGACTTCATTTCAATAAAATACGAGAGTGCCTGAGCATTTTTATCAAAACCAGCGCGCGTTACATTTGTTCCGCCGCTTTGTGTACGAGCGCAAATTCAATTACTAGAAAGAAATACATCGCTTTCCGAGAACCCTGGCTATGGTATTAAATAACTGCAAAACGGTTATGGTGCAAGAAAAGAGTTGGTTTTAATAGTCTTCGCTGGGTGCCGGAAATATTGAATTGGATTATTTATTACCGACAGCGAGGTTTACGCGACTCAAAACGTGCCAAGCGTTTTTAAAACGCACACAAATTTTGTGACGACGTTTTGAAATAATGTAATTGAATGTTTCAGATGTTTACAATTTGCAAAGACAAACAACAGGACTAGGTGAAAAAATGTGATTTTCTTCGTTTGCGTAGAATGGAAGCGCAATAATCCTGTGAAATGAATACAAGTCATGAAGAAGATCAATAAGCATTTTCAATTTCCAATTTTCAATTAACCGAAGGGCGCGCGTCGGATTGTGGCGTGTTTGTTGGACGGGCGCCAATTGGAGGCGGTGTAAATTGAAAACGAAGCGACATTTTTGCGCAGCATTTGCATAGATTACTTTTGTCATTTTTACAATTTCTGCGTGAACAATAAAGTACCGTTTAATCAAATACTACACAATTTATATATCCATTGGAAGAAAATATTTCAAATAAATGATTCCCTTCACTAGGTAATAATTAATGATTAATTCAACTCTATCATTATATTTTAAATTAATTACATCTATATTGTAATCAACCAAATCGCGTGTATACAACATATTTGCTCAATCTAATTCAGACATCATTAGCAGTGTGATTAATTATATTCCATGTTATACTCCATAAACATTTCTTCTTTAGTTTTCTGCTTTAGTTTCTTCTATTTTAAAAAGTTTATTTGAATGTTTTAATGTTTGCACAGTCTCAGATAAAAGATCCAGACTTGCAGTAAATTTGCTTTAGCAAAATTTAAATAATAATAGAATATAAACTGAGTCTTGAAGCGTGAATACCCGCGTGATAAGTCCGCTGTAAGCCGCCGGCTGTCTTCGCTACTGAAAGGGTTACAATGGCGTCTAGTGGCATCTAAAGCTGTGCATTGGAAAGTGATCCAGATTTCAACTAGGGCTATTATTTTCGTTACGCGCATTGTGACATGGCTCAACACCTTAAAGCAGTCGAAACAAAAGCTCTAGCTTTGACACTTGCCATTTGAAATGCTTCCATACAGAGCGTGATTCGTATTCAAAGAGATTGTCAAGTTAGGAGTGTTGATAAGACAGACTTTGTGTGGTTAAAATTGATTAGTTTGCTGAAACTAAACTCTGAGAATTTTAGAATGAAAATAGTAAAATCTTAAAATCTCTGCAAATAATATTATATTTTAGAGTGTATATTAGAGTGCATATTTTTGTAATTTTATTCATTGATGTCTTGTGCTAAAATTCAACAATCTTTCTTTCTTTCTTTAAAATAATAATTTAAAACGTTTTTCTTTAATTTCTTTTTGTCTCTTAATCTTCTTTCGTTTTGTTTTCTTGTTGCTTCTTATTGTAATTGCTCCCGTATTGATTCCATCCCCAATCTTGATTCATTCTTTCTTTATGCACCTTGCTTCATCACAGATAATTCCCAGCCGTTGCCAGCTTTCATTACTATTCATTCCGCTCATTTTTGCAACATCTTCCTTCTGCGACTCTTTCTTTATTTTCCATTCGGTTAAATTCCATAATGCTAGCCATGCCGCTGCTGCTAGGGGACGCTGAGAAATTGAATTTAGAGAAATGATAACTTGAATATACTTACTAGGCTGCTGCTGCGCTCATAGATATAGATGTATATCACGAAAGACAATTAAATATAGGTCGCAAAATCCCAGCGACCGGGATCATCCAGATTAATGCGGAAAGGAAAATTGATTTGCTTAAAACGAATACTTTTTGGAGAAAATTGTAACTATTTTAAACAATAATTTAAGGGTTAGTAACGTGCAGTAGGAATGTAATAGATTTTACGGTTAACCAAGGTTCATAATTTAGTAAGATTAATTGTGTTTGAATTAGAAATGTACTGTGACATTCCAGCAGTATATTTGAGAAAATTAATTTGGAAGTTAATCTATCAAAATGTCTTAAATCTAATAAATAATAATTTTAAAATAAACATTTGTATAACAAACATTATCATCTTTAAATATTTCATCAAATATTTAATTTATATTTTCTTCTAAATCTCATCATTATACGGTAATTCTTTAAGATAGCGGTTTATCCACCATGATCAATTTTCTCTGTAAAAGCAAATGACCTAAAAAATAATAATTAACTCTTAAAAATATTAATTCTAACATGATTTATAGTACATATTTGTAACAACCTGTTTCTGAGCTCAAAAGACTGAGTAGTTATCCTGCCGGATAGCATACATTGGGCGCATAAAATTTAACCAAGTATCTAGCATATCGCCGTCGTTGAGTTTAACGCTCAGATGTTACTTTAATACTTATTCTCATACTTATCCTTATACAAGGACGAATATAGCAAAGAAGTTTTTAGTATGCGAGATGCATCTACTCCATGTGTATGTGTGCATCCTAAGGAAAGCCTCTTGACGATAAAGGTAAAATCCGCGTGTCTTGTATCAATCTTTTGATATATGCTACATAACTACATGCAGAAGATATTAAACTAACATGTTTCGTCGTTCAAAGTTCTTATTGTCTAATTAAATTATTTTTGGAAATTGCATTATACTGAAATCTTTTCAATTATCCGAGATAGATATAGAGGTAAGGTAGATAGTGGCAAAGAAAAAGATTATTGTAGAGTTACTGTAAATGTAGAAATAGCCTAAAGTGAATTATCTGCTACTTGTGTGTCTTTATTGCGCTGGCATGGTCGATTCTATGTCTTTGGATCTTTCCGGGCAATGCTAGTGGTTTGTGAAGACAACAAAAGTCCAAATGATTTAAAGCAAACCATGCGAGATAAAATAATAACAGCTAAACAATAGGGAGGATAGCAGGAAAGATGCAGACTTGCTTTAACAAACAGCAATAAACAGTTATAAAATAAATCATAAATAAAAAAATTAGATAAAGTTGATTTTAATTTTAAATTTTTAAACAAATTTTTATTCCAAAGAATTCTGAGAATAATTAGATAAAAAGAACAATATTTTGATAAACTTTCAATAATTTAAAACAAGAATAGCAGATATTATTTACAAAATTTTGAAAATTTAAAGTAAAATAGAAAAACACATTTATAATGCCTTATAATTTTTAAGAAATGCTATACTAAGGCCATCTAACGTAAGTTTCCTAAATGTCTACTTGGGAAACTCAACGCAGGATGGAAAAACAAAGATCAATAACAGGCTTTTATGAAAAGATTTCAATGCTTGTCTAAAACAACAACATTCTACATTTACTTTAAAATTTTATTTTATATTCATTCTTAATAAAATTTTCTTAACAATAAACTTTGTAAAATACCTTATTTCCTTCTGGATAATTTTCAATTTATGAAATATGTTTTATTACTTTAACCAGCTTCAAGTTGAAACAAATTATTTAAGGTCTAATTATGCATTACTGTCTTTTAATTTGCATATTTCACCACATTGTAACAATTACAACAATGTACTACGCATGCAATTTGCAAGTTTGTACGCAAATTGTTTGCAAAATGTAGCTAAATTATTGACTATTAAATTGCGCCCGCGTTAATGCAAAATTATTTACACCCTTGTGCTTCCTTTGTACAATTTCTTGAATGCGCGTTTTCCCTGCTTAATTATTAACCAAGTTCTAAAAGCGTTCAGACGCAATTCTCGCAATGTTGTGAAATTTTATTGCCACAAACCTCTTAGACATTGCTGAATTGATAAATATATTTTAGTGAGATGTTCTCAGAAAAATAAAAATAGTGATTGCAGACTAAAACTATTATTAATGTAAAAAAATGTTTTAATTGAAATTTTTCATAAATAAGAAGAATGTGTAGCGTCAATATAAACAAAATTTGAAGTAAAAGTAATATTTTCAATTAAAACAACTTGTAGAAAATATATGCGCGCGCTGCTAGAAATAGGAAACGTAGCGGGAAAGTCGGAAAATTTTCCGAGCGCCTGCAGTTCAGTGGCGATCGTCATGCAGCAAGCGCACGACGCTCAATGGATGCCCAACGCGCTCTCGTGCTCCGCATCGCGACGTTTGTAATCATACATTGTTTATTTCAACAACAGACAAGAGTAACATGGGCAATACAATTAGGTAATGTCTTTAAAACCCCTTAAAACCCAATTTTTATTTTTTAAAAACAAAATACACCCTGTAAAAGTTATAGCATTTGATATCTATTTGGTTGTAGATGGTTGTGTAGAATTCAATTCATTATTGTTGGTTTTAATGATGGGAGCGCTTGGCGCGTGGCACTGAAAAACTTCAAAACACGCAAATTATTAATTAATAAAATGCGCGCATTGCAGCCAATTTAACTTTTAAATATATATTTACATTCGTCTTAAATCTCGTGATTCTTTTCTCACTAATTGCCTTACAATGTTATCAAAAGAAAATCTAAAAAACGTGTAATATCAAAAAGTTATTGATATCAAATTTATATCTTTAATTTAAATTTGTAATTATATTTATTACCTAATGTCAAACAATATTTTTTTAGCAAAATTTTTATTGATTCTTTACCGCTGAAACGTAGGAACAAAAATAAAATTGCAATATATTTTCTTACATTGGAACGTTTCTTGACACGTGCCTTAAGTGTTTTTGTGTTGATTGCTAGTAGCAAAACATGCAAATTAAAATATAAATGAAAATACACTGTGTACCGATGTTTCAAACGCCACGTGTCCAACTAATAATAAATTTCTTGTTTTGCTAAATAAGAGAAAAATGCAAGGCAAAGAAAGATTACAGCAACATGTTTTACTATTTCTCCGATTTTAATCTTCCGTTTTCTTGAAAGCGCTGTATCTGTACAAGTTGAATAGCGCGGGCATAACTTTTGCTTACCATTCTGAAGAGAACCAGATGCAGACCTTAATTTGCTTGCAAAAATATGAAACGTGCTAATTATGTTTCCCGCTTTTCAGTTTTCCGCGGCTCTGTACAGGTTACACAAAGTTATGAGGTTAACTCTGCCTAGCGCCGGGGTTAATACCGCCTTTATTTTTTCATTAATTAAAAACTTAGATGGTCACCAACCAATTTAAGCAATTAATATTTTGTTAGCTGCTGATATATATTTTTAATTTTTTTGTGTTAAAAAAATTGGAAATTAATTGTATTCAGTGCAGAGAGTGTCGAGATTTGTGTGTGCTTTACTTTTATACTGCTTGAAGTCGCAAGTATCTCCAATTACGACATATTCACTGTTATTAGCCTCTTTGCATTGCTAATGAGACCTCTTACAGCAAGCGCACAATGTCGGTTATTTCGCGCTTTTGCCGCACCGGCCACCTTGATGACGGTGGCATAGTAAATCAACCACCGGCGCCTTCACCATGCACTGTTTTTACTGGCAGCCGAGATTAAAAACGCGCCAGGTTCCAATTTTGACTTTAATTTTAAAGAGCGCGCTTCTAATGAACAATACTGGAAAGGTTTTAGCTTTTAAACGTGTTATGACTAACGATGCTTTGCTTATTGTTATATCTTCTTTTGTGATGTAATATTATTTCAAGTTTTTAATGCGTGAATGTATTGAAACTGTAATATTTTTTAAAGGTGGCAACAAAAAATTAAATACAATTTATTACATTCATTTAATTTAATTAAAAATAATAAAAAATAATTTTAAAGTAAATTACCGTCAGCTTAAGTTTATGATATAGAAGCCACAGTGTCTTATTGTTGAACAGTAAACACTTGTGATTGTCATGCGCAAAGAAATAGGAAACGTTTGTAAACCGCAAAGCGTTTAGCGTTATGTAACGTTTTAATTAAAAAAACGCAACAAAATAAAAAAACAGGCAAAAAATGTAAACAAATACCAATGTGTATTTAACTATAAGAATATAAACGGTTTTGTGACATTTTTGCTCAAAAACTTTCAAATTGTGTTTACATAAAATATTTTATCAGAATACTAAAATCCATTTACGTTCCTTGTTATAAATTGTCATAAATATCACTGCTCACAATTAGGATTTATACAACCTAGTTTGTAATTGAAATTATTCCTCAACTCTCGACTTCACTGAGGATATAATAAATGCCCTAAGCTGATTAGCTGCTCAATTCCAAATAAGAATACGTACTGGAATTGCTCTCCGCTACTGAGGCCTGAGCTCGTTGTCGCAGACAGCGTGAAAATGCAGGAAAAGCCGGGAAAATGGAAGGTTATTTGCCGCTTGCGCTAATCTCTTGCACAGATAGCAAAGCGTAAAATAATAGTCTGCTTTTCTTTGCGCCAGCATCAGCATTCAGATGGTAATCAGCAAATCGTTGTTTTCATATTTATATTCAAAGTTAATTTACTTCTAAGTTTTTGGAGAGATTCAATCTAGAATCTGCTTGCAAAACTTAAAATGTTTGTGTAATGTCAACGTCGAGGTTTATTGCAAGTAATTTTTTTTTTGCAGAAAATCCCAATTTTTACGAAGCCATCGAAAACGTGACTGTAACAGCCGGAAGAGAAGCAATACTCAAATGTGTTGTGGATGATCTAGGACTCTATAAGGTACAAGAAACAATTTTATTTTTAACTCCTAATTTGTAAAATTTTGAGCAGTTAGAGAAATTATACAATAAAAATTATTTTTATTTTTTCACAAAAATTTGGTATGTATGTACAGTAAATTTTGTTTAAGAACAAATAACAAGCTTAGAAACTGGTAAATTATTGACATGCACGACTTTAATATCGCGTGTAAGACCAATTCGTGAAAAGTCGTTTTTCCAACAACGCTAGCAAAAAAATTGCAATCGCAGGCAGTTCTAATATTATTATCCAAGTGTTTGCATTAACCGGGAAAAGTTGAAAATTGCTTCAAATTGCGTTAATAATACATGGCAACTACACCAAAATAGAACAAAATTTGGAAGGTAATTGGTAAGTAAAATTATCTCAATAATTTCATCGACAAGGACACTTTTAAAATATTATTTTAAAAAACATCTACGTTTTTTGAATATAAAATTTTTCAGTAATTTTGTGATTTAATATTTAATCGAAAGCATGTTTCTCACCTATAAATTGTGCCAAAATATGTCAAATTCTGTTATTTATAATGATACGCAAAAGGCAGTTTTATTATTTTATTTGCAACCGCTATGAATAAACAATTTGCGTACATAAAACAAAATTAATTATGAACTACCCAAGGGTATGTCTCCCAGAGTGCAGGCCTTCTGAACGGGATGTAGAAATAAAGCGTAAAAGGTATAAAAGTGCCACTTTTACTGCATTCCGCACAAAGCTTTCCAAAGCTGAGCAAGCTGCGCGAACCGCACGTGCACGTGAAACTCAAAACTATCAAAAGCAGCGCGTGTTTACGTTTAGTGCTGGTCGGGAATACATTTATATTAAATTATCCGCACTTTCAGCTGTCTACGCCAGTATAGACACATGGAAATGGGAACGGCACATGTAAATTTTATATAATTTTTACTGCTGTGGGATTTTACTGTCAAGTCAAAAGAATCTTGGATTGCTCTTGTGCAATTGACATGCGTTCACCTTTTTCGGTGAAAATGTCAAATGTATCACATTTTTCCAAGGCACTATCAAAATGTCAATGTAGTTCTTGGGGGGATGGTTAAGATTAGGATTTAACATTTCAGGTTGCTTGGTTACGGGTAGACACTCAGACAATTCTGACGATCCATAGTCATATTATCACAAAGAATATTAGGATTGGAGTGACACACAGTGAGAAGAGGACTTGGTTTCTTCACATCAAAGAAGTGAAAGAAACAGATCGAGGATGGTACATGTGCCAGATTAATACTGATCCCATGAAGAGTCAAGTTGGGTATTTAGATGTTGTTGGTAAAACTTATTCTTACAACCATAACAATCCTTTCTTTAAATTAAATTTTTTTTAAAGTTCCACCAGATATAGTTGATTATCAAACCTCGCCAGACATGGTCGTCACTGAAGGTTCTAACGTGACTATGATCTGCATAGCCCGTGGTTTTCCGCCACCTACCATCATCTGGAAACGAGAATTTGGGGAAACTATCAAACAGGACAGACGTTACCGTGATGGTATTAACTCGTAATTCTTTAAAAAACAATAAACTTTTAATGATCCAAGCTGAGGTATTGATGCATATTAAATAAAGATTGTTCTCCGGCAGGTGAAGCGAACGTCGAGGGCACGACGTTAACAATTCATCATGTGAATAGAAAACACATGGGTCCTTATCTCTGCATAGCTTCCAATGGCGTTCCGCCGTCGGTTAGTAAAAGGATAATGCTTGTCGTTAATTGTAAGTTATCCCTCTGCATACATAACACACTCTGTCACTTTTGCTCGGACTCAGGAACAGGAAAGAGGAATTATTTAATATTTGGTCAGATTAATATTTGATAAAAGGTAATATTCAATCAAGATGATAAATGGCTCAATGTTGAAATAAGAATAGAGGAGAATAATATCTACGTTATCTACATTGATTTAATCAATATCTGAGTGTTTAATCAGATTAGATTTCTTGGGGTATTTTAATATTTTCTTTATGTATCAATATGTTCATTTACATGTCTACAGTTCCACCGGTGATTTGGATTCAATATCAATTAATTGGCGCATACGACGGTCAGCAGATTGTTCTGGAATGCAATTCAGAAGCGTTCCCGAAATCAATTAACTACTGGACGCGGGATACCGGCGAGATCGTGCCTCAAAGTAAGTGTTATTCAATGTTGTACAGAGCGTGTTTTCAACGCGGCAGCGATGGCGAAAGATCTGATAGACCAGATACAGATGAAGGGAATCAGTGCTGGAAACGGATGCTGTCCAGTTGAGTTGAATTGGCAGGCGTAATTTGAAGATGTGTAAACTTCAAAAGGACTTCAGTAATTTAGTCAAAAATCTTTCGGATTCTAAATTTTTACCTCATCAAAAATCCTCAAATATCTTTTATTTATTCAAACATAGTATTATGTTATATTTTTTGGTTTTAGATGAGAAATATGATCCACATCTTGAACTCACCACTTACAAGGTGAACATGAAGTTGACTATCCGAAGACTGCAAGCAGAAGACTATGGTATCTATAAGTGTGTCTCTAAAAATGCCATGGGTGAGACGGATGGAACAATCAATATCTATCGTAAGTAAAAATAATTATAGGTTAATTATAAATAAATGTGAATTGTGTTCTATAAAGCAAAACAGCTTTTGTGCTGTTGTATAATATTATTAGCATTCAATTTTATTATTATGTCATTATCTTCATAGGAATTCCCAAACCAACCGTTTCGAACAAAACGACAACACAGAAACGTAAAAGTGAGTCAATTTATTTATCGTCATTAATCACATAGAAAGCTTTTATCTGTCTCCGTCTTTTTGCCACAATTTGTATTGCAAGCAGAATTACTAAAAATCAATATTTAAAATATTATCAGTGTTATAGGTTTAAATATAACCAGTGTACATTAAAAATCATTTATGTTAATCTCGCTCTGCACTCAGGCACAATTCAATTAAATTAAATTGTCGCCTCGTGGTTTTTAATGGATTAAATTTTTGGTTCTTTTTGTTTGTTTGAATAAGACATTACTTTTCATTTTGAGCATACCGTATAAACTGAATAAAGTGTAAAAGTATAAAAAGTACAAAAGTCTTGCGTAAATCAAGACCTGGCAGAAATTAAAACGGAAAAGATGCAGAATTAAATTCATTATTTTAAATATTCACGTCATCGGGAAGCGGCGGCGAGCGGTGTGTTTTCGCCGTATTTTTAAAGTTATCTCGCGTAAAGTTTCCTGGAGTGCCTCCTCCACTCCAATTCTACCACCGCCGCGCGGCGCGAGTAATGAAGGATGAGCGCAAAAACAGCAACGGAGAAGTGAAAAAACTCAAAAGTTTTTTTTAAATTAATGCAAAAGAAATATAATTATATCATTGCATCATTGCGCTACATCGTGGTTGATTCTATTAAATTAAACAAACCAACATTTTGTTTATTTTCAGGCAATAAAACATCATCAATTGAATCATATCCAAGCCGGACCAAATCACTTTTTCTGGAGAAGAAGAAAAGTAGAACAGCAAGATTAGTGTCAACACCGGAGATGATTTGGTTAACTTTGGGGATGCTTTTCATATTTAAATTCGCTACAGCAATAAATAATATTGTGTAATACTGCTGTTTAAACAATAAGATTGTATAATTATTAAATTAGATAGAGAACCGCTTTTGATTAATGTGTGATAATTTGTTGAAACCTAAGAGAATGTTATTTCTTTTTACTACTTTTTGTTTGTGTATAGTTCTTGAGGTCTAGAGAATGATTTTTTTATTATCTTTGAATTGTTTATTTTGCAGAATTTAATTGAATTGCAGCAAGAGGGAAATTGATTAACTAAACAGTTAACAATTAGCTGCAAACAAACCGGCATAATAATGCGCATTGTTTAAATGAACAAACCACCTACAATTGTGGAATAAACGCTGTGCATATTTCGCACAATGACGATAGATATTCCACGCGTGTTTACCCGTCAATTGGATGCTACGTGCGCACGCTTCGTGCACTCGTGAGAGTTAATTTACGGGGGCGTAATTAATCTTGCACGGCGCGCATGTACACATCGCACGTTGTGTGCAAAGTGCAAATAATTGCGGAACAAGCGCGCTTCATAATAATCACCTAAGCTAATTTCAATACGTTTCTCTCACTTCTGCCTAAACTCCAACTCATCTACCTCTCGGCGTAATTCCCAGTGTAAAAGAAACGCTTTTAATTTGTTTCATACTTGAAAGTTCGTTGAAAACGCATAATGTAATTTAGCTGCGTTGTAAATGTCCACGTAGTAGACCACTTAAAGTAAAGAGCTCTGCTTGGCCATTCGAATTGGTTGGTCGGTGGTGACAGCTGGTAGATAGTGCGGTGGCACGCGATGCTAGCACCAGCTTGGCTAAAAGGGTTATTATAAACGCGGCAGAAAGCAATCAGGGAAGTATGTCTTATTTATCGTGTGGCACGTTTTGCATAGATTCCTTTGCAGCTGTTAGAGAGGTGGCGGTCGGGTGAGATCGGAGGTGGAGAGTAGATTGTGGCTTGCTCAACGTGTGTCTGGCACGCACCTTCAAGAGGCGGCATTGGTGTTATTAGATTTCAAATGGCAATGAACTAATATTAGGAGATTTTGTAAGGCATAATACAATAACATATTTAATGTAGTCATAAAATTATAATTTGTGTTAATTACTGTATATAGAGTTAATAAATAAATAGGAATTTTTTAATGAAAACAGTTGAGAGACAATCAGATGGTATTAAGTTTTTTTTTTATTGATTTAAAAGATTTTAAACCAACTCTTTTGGAAGTTATACAAAACTGCATTTTTTGCAATTGCGCATGTCCAAATAAATTTCCTACATGATTTATAAAAGTACCTAGACCAATCAATATAAATAGTTTTCTTCGGTCAAATTGGACTTTCTTTACAAACTTCAAATTAATTGTTCTGTATTTTTTTTTTGTTAAATTTAATAAACTAATATATTATTTTGATTTTAAAATCACCTTATATAAATTTAACCATATCTTTGTAGTTATCTTCTTCCTAGTATTTTACACCCTCTACATTTTTGCTTCTTCCTAAAAACCTCTGCACTCACCTTCAATAAACAACTAAATTTAAACGCCCCAAACCATTTCTGTTGAGCCTTCATGATCCGCATGAATGCTGTTGTTTCACCTCTTCCATTTCCAGTGACTCCAGCATCTTCTTTTTGTGTCCTCCTGCTTCGAGTACCTATTACGTCCAGGCGCGGAACAAGGCGCGTGCCGGGCGTATCAAAAAGTCGAATTGTCTGGAAATTGCCTCCGCGTGAGATACGATTCCTTGAATCTACGCCATTCACACGACACGCGAGAACAATTCGGAGCTAATGAAATTTATCTAGTGCTTTTTTAAAGCTTTACATATAAATTGGTTTATTTCGGGTGGGGAAGACGTCATTAATAGAGATTAATAAATAACTATTAGAGAGAAAACAGGAAAAGATAATAGGTGGAGAAAAAGAAAAACTGAGAGGTGATAAAAGCTACAGGTTAAAATCAATATAAGTGATAGTAATTTTAGTTATTCATTGGTTGAGTGAGTGAGGATTTTATTTTATATTTTTATGTGTCACGTTATTGCTGTAATATAAACCAGTTTGATATAAGGTTTGATATCATATTACATTCATGTAATTAAGGTCTAAGTCTGTAACTTCTTCACTCTGCAATTCCGGTACCTTTCTTCATATTATCACAGGAAATATTTATATATCAAATTTTGAAAAAAAAAAGATTGAAAGAAGTCATTAAATCAAAAATCATTTTCTGGCAAAAAAATAAATAAAAATTGTTTAAAACAAAGTAATATAGTTTCTACAGTCTGAAACAAAATTTTATCGTAATTTAAATTTGTTATCTGCTCAGTCATACATACAACTGCAAAACCAGGTGTCAAATTTGAACCAAAGAGGACCTGTAATTAAAAAAATCATATAATACAAAAAAAATGTAATAACTCAGTATAAAATAAATTAATAAGTAAGTATCCTACTAGAATATTGAATAACCTAATTTAATTTATTTAGTCTGCAAAATTATATGCGGATTTATGATGTCGTTTTATGATTTTCAGAGTAGGACAAAACAATAAACAATTTTATGTCGCCAATAAAAAGGTAGAATTAAGTAAAAAACTATTTATTTTTACACTTCATACAGTTTTTTACTTCCTACTATTTTTTACAAAGACTGAATCAATTTAAATTGTATTTTCAAACCAAATAACAATGTTTCATTGAAAAATTGATCCCGTTGTATTTTTAACAACTCCAATTATTGTTTGTAACAAATTATTTTCAAAGTAAAATATAAAAAAAGATGATGTTTATTGAATATTTAATTGCGTCAGAATTCTTCATGAACAGTTTAAAAAGCATTTCTGATATTCTCGTAAGCTTCTAATTTATTTTTGGTTTAAATAACTTCTTGTGGTTTTTTTTTTTTCTAAAAAAAATTAAAAATAAGCTTGGTACATTCTTTACACTTTGTAAAGCTACTTAAATTAAATAAATCTAACACTTAACTATGCAATATCTGCAGCGTTATGATTATTCATTAGCCTATCAGTATCGTTCAATAAACAGTGGTTGACTATGTTGTATATTTTACTCTTAAAAATATTGCCTAGAAACTATACAGGAATTTTATAACCTCACCCTCTTTCTTTTCTTCTATTTTTTTGCTTTTTTGAATGGATTTTTTTTATAAATTCATTTATAATTACCTTAGAGTTAATAATAAAATTATCATCAGTCCATGTTTATGTTTTAAAAGCTTTTCTGCGTTCAGAAAATCAGGAAGCATTTTCAACAACGATATGTTCTCTTCTGACGCTCCCGCCAGTACACACAGCAGAACGCAGCAGGAAACTCATAAGGAAAATAAATCTATCGCCAAACGGAAGCTGCCTCAATGACAATATGACGCATCACGCACAAAGACTTTCTGCGTTTGGTTTTGCCCTCATTTCTTTCAGTTTGTGCAAAGAATGCACACTATTTTTGTGCTCGTTTGCAATGCGTTGTATTGTATACAAAAGACGAGGAAGAATGGTAATAGGGCAGTTTTCTACGGATTTATTGAAGAACCAAAGTCAGTACGATTGCAATTTTCAATAGTAAGGTTGCTGAATGTATGCTAAAGCAAGCATTGTAGTAGTCATCTTCTTGGAAGAGGGAATCTGGTTGATCCTCGACATCTAAAGAAATAACAAAAAAATACTACTGTAATACTTGGGGTCAAAAATAGGGATTTTTAGGACGACTTGCCTGTTGCGGGAGAATTTTCAATGTCTTCTGTAATTTCATTTGGTTTTTTACGGAATTTTCCTGTGAAAACATTTTTGGTTAGATTAATTTTTTAATCAAGTAATGTGTAGTTAATTGAGAAATAAAATAAATTACATTATTTTATAATTTTTTAATTTTTACTCTTTACTTGCATAATCGCTTATCTATTGTCTATTTCTTGATTAAGTTTTTCGAGGTGAAAATTTGAATTATCTCGTATAGTCCGAACTGGGCTTCAAATATTAATCACTTGATATAGTTAGCAGAGCTTTTACAACTCACCTTTTCGAATGTCATTGGCGCGTCGCGATGGCTTAGGTATTTCTGCAACAAAGAGATTGTAGATTTAAGAAGTGAAACTTTTAATGCAAAATTATTCATGCGTTCTGCTCGCTTAACCCTCCACTATTGTCTTCTCTACCGTCCTTCTGTAGGTACCCATTGAAAGCATGAAATTAATCTCAAACTTTTCACAAATACGTAATTCTTTCATGATTTTGATTGAATGTTTGCATCTATACGTCTGAATGTCTTACTTGTCCTCGGCAAGTATTAAAATATAATAGAGTCGAGTATAAATTAGTTTATCTAACAGCGCATTTTATATAGAGTCTTTGATGCGCGTAATTCAATCGCGACGCGGTTCGCTAGTCAAAGTTTAAAACGCATAGCCTGCGCTGCAGCGATTTCCATCCGGCTAAAAGCCGCCTCTTGAGGCGGCGCGTGCACTGCTGTGCAGCCTGCCATAAGTTTCAATCCCACCAAAGAGTTAATTCCGACGAAAAGAGACGTGCCGGCGTCTGCGCCGAGGCCCTTATCAAAATCGCGCATATTTCTCAAAGTGCCTTAATTACTTTGCAAATATAATTAATTAAAATTTCATTGCTAGAAGTTTGACGTGAGACGGCGGCGCTCCCGCCATCGTCGAGGGCGGAAAAACGCAGACAATCGACGTCAAACATTTCGCATAAAACTTTTCAAGCGGCCATTTCAAGCTCTAAGTGCGGATAAAATACGGCAAATAATTTACTAATTAATGCTATCATCAACAACACATTTGAAAACAAAATGTAACAATCAAAAACCCACTTGCAGAAAAATGTTTATTACAATAAATTAAAGTAGTTTTTTGAAAAAAAAATATTTTGTTACGTTTGGTTCCTGTCATACCGAAAATGTACAAATCACCCTAGCGGTTTAAAAAATTTTTCTTCTAATAGTACAACTCTATTCCTTTATCTTGCCTATTTTTTGCTATTTCTATCTCAAATATTTATTTATACAACGTTTGCTGCATTCATAAAGAATTCTCTAACCTTTAATAGAAATACGCACTGCGCACTAATAAAACATCCCTATTTTATGCACACAGTTTCAGTTTATATAAATATTACGCAAATATATCTTCTAGCTGTTCAGAACGGATCTCGTGTTACTCTTGGAAAGGATGCTTCCAAAAGTAGTAGAAAACCAATCGAAATAATTCAACTGCATCCAGTTTGTATATTCATACGTGAGGGGCAAAAGTCGACGTCAGAGGGTGAAAATGGATTGGATTCCTAAAACCTACCGTAAAGTTGAATGGTCCCATCGGTATCCCCAAGTGAGTTTTTTGCGATGCACTTATAAGACCCATAATCGCTTGAGGAGACTGCCTTGATAGTCAATTTCATGTGGATCTTGTAACCGTTGTCGATAACAACTACTTCATACTTTCCACCTTGAACAGAATTGAATGTAGAAGAATTAATTAAATTGGTTGTATGTGATAACAATGTTTTTGTTGACCCTTTGTCGTTTTGTCAAGCTGACATTAATCTATGGTCGTCGAATCTTGTCGAAATCGAAAAGTAAATAATTGCAGAGTATACAGATTGGAATAGATCTTGGTGGACCACTCGCGGTCAGGGAAGAAAAGACTACCAAAGGTTTTCGTCGACATTGAGACATTTATATATTACCTGCAAAGAGGCATGGACGCCGGACCTCCAGTCGTTTGCCTTTATATTCAACGTTTTGTGTTTCTTTTTTAGCAGCTCTTTTTGTTATTATTTTCACTTACTTTGCGGAACGATTTCGCCGTTGTCCATAGTCCAGTAGTTGATGGATTTTGGGTACGCTTCCGAATGACAATCTAAAGTAATTTGTTGATCTTCATATGCTCCGACCATTTGGTTTTGGATCCATATCATTGGTGGAACTAAGAACAAATTTTAATTTTCTTAGATACGCAGAAAAAAACAAATAGAACTCCGGTAGCAAATTCTGTTTATTCATACAAAGATAAGAAATTATATGAGTTTTAGATGGACTTACAATGCACTAGAAGACTAATCCTTTTGCTAACCGATGGAGGAACACCGTTTGAAGCTATGCAGAGATAAGGACCCATCTGTTGTCTTGTAACTCTCGTAATATTTAATACAGGACCCTCCACGCTTGCAACTGCAGCAAAAATGTACAAATGTGAATTCAATAACTACAAGAAGACTTTCTCAGCTCATGCTAATATTGATTCAGTTGTTCCGGTACGGGAAGCTCTCTGGCATGAACACATCGACAGAGAGTAAATAATGCAGATGCAAAGTCCAAAGCGCATCCGTGCAGGCGCTGCATTATTGTTTCAGCGAACATTGGCCGACCTGCATCGGTGATGATGTGAACCGCGCTCTTGACACGCATACGTCTGCAGCCCCCAACGTGTAAATCTGACAGGAAGGCAACGGATCGCTGATCAAACAACGTGCGCATGTAGATGGACAATGTTTAATCGATTGCGGGCACATTACACTTTTGGATTACTTGAAATTGAAGCAAAATTGAGCTATGCCGCTAATTTTATTCGGAATGATTTGGAATTAAATATGTAATTTGATTATTTTTTTTTTGAGTTTTGAATAATTTACCTTCTTCGCCTGTAATCGTTTGTAGATGGTCTCCCCCTTCGCGCTTCCAGGTAATGGACGGATCCGGTGACCCTTTCGCTACACATCGCAGAGCCACATTGGAGCTTTCCCGGACGATCATGTCCGTGCTCGTCGGATAATCTAATATGTCGGGCGGCACTACAAACACATACACAATGTGGTGACAACAGCCATGTCGATGGGTTTGTTCTGCACGTGCGATTTAATTGTTTGCAGACCCCGCGTTGAGGTTATTAGTTTTACGTCAGCCCCAACGCAGTTAGTGCGTGGCATAGAAAAATAATCACTCATTGTGCATTAAAACGTCCTGCCTTTTATTTCTTTGGCCATTGTTTGAAAACAAAATAAATGAGCATTGTATACACTGTGAATATTGTGATTACGCAATACCCACAGAGAACGAGAGAGACAAGACATTGCTTTGCTTTAATATGAATCAATTAAACAGGAGAGATGTTGAGATGTCGCGAGGATTTGGCGTTATGTTGTTTGATAGCTGATTTACATACATTTGCATGTTATTGCCGCGGTGTGGGACAAATTTGTTGGCTTGATGCCTCTGGGAGACTTGTGGAGGCAGCTTGAGTGGTTTTACCTGTGTGCCTCCCTAAAAACAAACCGCATGCCATCATGGTTTTGCATGCGAGTTGTCCTCTAGAGCTACATTGCATTTCACTATCGTTGTAGATTATTTATTAAGCAGTATTCAAAGTGTATATAGGAAGAGGCCAACACATCTACTTCAAATCAACGATACTTCGTTCTGGCCTAGAAAAACGATCCTAATTTTATTCTAACAAAAATTCATTTTTTACTTTTAATATAATTTAGGTGTGTTTTTTGATAATCAATACCTGTAGTGTATAACTTCCCAGGAGGTAATGATATCTTTCAAATGTAATCAAAATGTAATCTTAGGGTATCAATAAGTTATTTCTCAGAGTCTCTTAGGATTAACTACTATCTAACATCAAACTGTTCCTAGTATTATAACCCTAAGATTAAAATCCATGAAAACCTAGATGCATTAGATTTCTGAAGAGTTCTTTTCTTACAAAACAGAATTTTTATTGTTTCTACAACAGGATAATTGCTCTAGAAGTACAGAATGACTCAAATTAGGCGAGAAACAATCCTCTTACACCTTCTTGATTTCTATTGTTCATTGTAAGACTGTATAATTGTACTCCCAGAAGAAATCATCACTGCAATTCATTACAAAATCTAAAGTGTCCTCTTGAAGGTTTCCACTGCTGACTCTTAAAGGACAATGGCACCATTACTACCAACCTTTCTCTAGACTTAAACCTATAGAGAAATCCTCTCCCTATGGGAGTACTGCTACTTGTACTCCTTTCACAGCGACACGTATCAAGGATTTGTATACAATTTTCCAAGGATCAAAACAACAGCATGCTACAATTGTACATTGTTCACTTGTATATGCTGCACTGCCACCAGAGAAATAATTGGACTTTTGGACTTTTCCGGTGGCTGCAATATTTACGCACCTACGGTGTCCAAATATCCGACTTGGCTTTTCATCGGATCAGTGTTGATCTGGCACATGTACCAACCCTTGTCTGACTCGCGCACCTCCTTGATGTGCAGATACCAAGTCTTATGTTCGCTGTGTGTCACGCCAATGCGGTGGTTCTTGGTGATGACGTGACTGTGGATCGTAAGGATGGTCTGCGTGTCGACGCGCAACCAGGCGACCTGTAAAGAGACAAATCTCATTTGAATGCGACATATTTGCGTGGAACGGCAAACAATTCGGATGCTGGCAGGAGAGCAGCACGATTGAAGCGAGGTTTTATTGCGAGTTGCTTTTTTATTAAAGAATGTTTGACGAGCAATGGAACAGCAATGAAAAAAACTGATATATAAATAAATTGCCTTTAAAAGATATATAAAGTATTTAGATATCTAGATGGCGCTGTAGATAATTTATTAATTAAAACAAAATTGTATATAGAATGTATAAAGAAGTATGAGCTTAAGATATTTGTTGACTTTTGCAAAAATCTTCTTTGATTTCCGATAACATTAATTTTACATTATAAACTTTGCTCGAAATATAAAATATTTAAAATTATATATACCTAAAAAATGCATAATATAATCCTAGATAGTTACTTTCTTTCCTTCCGTAAGCAAAACAAAATATCACTCTTGGAAAATACAAAGAAAACGGAAAACCATTCGCGTTTTTTATGCGTTTAGGGCACACGACCCTCCGTGCCCGAGCCCATTTATTTATTACAAATATTCGCAAACAATGAAATATGCATATAAACTAAGCAATAGAAGACAGCATAAAAATGTGATCCTGGACAAAAGTAGATGCAAATATATTACAATGCAACATTGTAATCCTAGAACCAAAAAATATAAATAAAATTATTGTCATAAGTTACAAACAAATAAATTACAAATGAATTGCAATTTCGATAAATATTTAAATACTCATTTATTTTATTAACCAATTTTAGCGCTAGACACATAACTGATGTTAAACAGCATGTTAATAAATTATTGAGTAAATAATGGACCGCAGTCGGATTACAAATCAATGATTCTGCCGGCAGTGGCGTAAATGAAATAAAGGAAATAAAATGTGATTTAATGAAGCACAATTTGTTCTAGTTAAGCTGTTTGTCAAAGAGATTGTCGTAAGTAGATTACTCTAGTTTACCTGTGCTGCCATTTCTTGCACAAACATTCAAAGCAGCTTGATATTTATATTATTTGCGCGCAGACATAAACTGTCTTTATTCTGCATAATCTAGTTTGTTGAGCCCAAGCTACATAACTTTCGACATTCCGATATTTTTAAAGCATTACGGGGTACATAATCAACCCCCATTTTACTAATGACTCATCTAACATTAATGTGAGGTGTAGGCATTAAATGTGGGATTTAATGAATTGATAAACAATCTCACCGCAATTAAATATTAATTAATATCGCGGCGCAAACACGCGCGCTTTTTCAGTAAGCACCTGCGCAAACAATCGCGCTTTTCATTTCGTCTGCCTATTAATAAAATGCCACGCGTCGCTTTTTGCTGGCGCGCCTGTGGCGGCGCACATAAATACCGCATGCAGCCGTCAGCGGCGGCGGGCAAGAAATAGAGCTCTCATAATTACGCGTAAGCGGCCCATTTGTAAACTTAAATTGAAATTGCGCTTACGTGGTAATTGTGCGATGGCTGGGAAACGCAAACAAATTTTCGGTGCGTAGCATTAATCTCGTCATCTATATGTTACCGAAGCGAAAAAAAAAATGATAAAGCGTAAATGTTCAACCATTTAATACGTTTTTTATTATTCAGAAATGTAACAAGGCATTGATGGCACAACTCTTTTTGCATGAATCAATCATCACTCTCCTAGACACTGGGAGTAAATATAGTCTACGTTTCCCACCCCACTCACCTTATACTGCCCTAAATCTTCCACTAAACAAGCCATGATCGCCTCTCTTCCAACTGCAACAGTGACATTGGTGATGGGCTCACTGAAGTTCGGATTTTCTGCAAGCAAAATAAACACAATTTTAATTTTCAAACCTGCTCTGTTCTTAGCATAGACGCAACTGTATTTGAAGACATACGCGGCATTCGTATGTTCCACCCCTATCGATTTAACATTCGATTCTTTTATTTTATCACCGCGACGTTATAAACATCGCACGACATCTCCAACCCGCATTGAGCCACCACGACCTTGCGTAATTAAGTTTATTGTTGTTTTTATTGTATCAAATTATGTTGTTTTGTTCATTTTTCATGCTTTCATATTCGCCACGAGCAAGGATAAAACGGTGTCGCTCTTTTTAGTGCTTATGAAAATCTTAACGACGTCTATTAAACTTTTATATTTCTTCAAATGCTATAATCATCTACCCTGGAACTCTATATCAAACATAATAATTTCTCTCCGCCACAATATACACACAAAATTCTACAAATAAACGTTTCACTCTTCACTTGCAAAACTGCTGCATCTGCTAAACAATATAATGAAATCCAAACAACGCAAAGAATGCTAACTTTGCGTAAAACATAGCACGCTGCACATTACAAGAGGGTAGGAGGCAGCATCCAGCTTATTTCCGGCCGCCACCACTGTCCTCTCGTTTGCTCGTCAGAACGTAATTAATTATGTACGCTCCGACACACGTTATTAAACACGCGCATATGTTCACAAAGCGAAGCCGGATAGGATTGTGCCGGCACTTATCGCACACGAGTGTTGATTATATCACGCATTAGGCAAACACTCTGCGCATCAACGTGCTGATTACTCAATTAATTACCTGGATGTTTTATTTGTCCAATGGTGCAACTGTACATTTTGAGGATTGGAACAATGAATCGCTTAACGTTGCTTAGAGTGTGAATAGTGTGGACTTTTTAAGCGAGTACCAATTGATTTCGGGTGTGTTTCATTTGCGGGAGTGCAGTTTAATTTAATGGAGTGCGTTAATGAGCACCTGATCATCAAACATGGTGCCTCCAGCAGAGAAATGAACACTAATTAACCACCTCAACATGTTAAAGCATCATAGGCGACTCTGTTCGTTTCAATCAAAATGTTTGAGATTTTCAGATGTTACGTGAAGAATTAAGGTAATTTAATGGTAAACACTTTCAATTTTTTAAAAAGTATTTTAAGTTTTATAAAATAGTAAAAAGCAATCTTACTTCGCAGTAAGCATTGCACTCATTATATATAATTTCATCCTTAAACATGCTTTACATCATCTACATCATATTATACTGTGCAGGAAGCCACCAAGCAAATTTACGGTTTTATAGCTTAATATTAGAGTTTTTTGTGTTGCAGATACGACAAGTGCATGTTTACAACCCTCCAGATGGTGAACGAAGCCACTGGCTAGTTTTATGCGGCGTCGTTAACCGCCTCCCGAATTGAACGACAGCGCCCCATAAATCATTCTTATTACTCCTGACTTAATTTATTCAATAAAGTATGTAAAACTCCACTCCACAAATTGTGCATAAGAAAATAGTTAAGTAGCAACATAGAAAAGATTTATTTATTCGTCGTCAAATACAGCATGAAGAAATAATCTTCATAATTCTTCTTAGTTTTTTATGTCTTCATAAAGAAATAAAATCTGTTGATAAAGTTCTGTCGCGATTTAATTTCTATTGGTTCCACTAACATTAAAACATAATTTCACGAAGTTAACGCAATAAATTTGCAAAGATATTAAACTTAAATAGCCTATAAAAACTAGCACGTTGGGATACTTTTAAGGCAGCGAAGTGGCAGTCACTGCTGCTCCCGGGGGAAGCGACCCGCGCGGGTATAATTGGAATAAAGTTTTATCACACAATTTGTGAGGTGTGCGACGTGCCAATACAAGGTGAGCCCTGGATACGTTTATTTTATTCCTGAATAAATGGCGCAACGTATAGCTATTAGGCGGGGCTGTGATTTAATTAACATTTGTATCAAACTACCAGATAGTAATAAACAAGATTAAATAGACTATAATCAGGATGAAATCAGAAATTACCAAAAAAATATCATTGTGTTTATTTAAAGGCATTAATCAATTTCAGCAGAAAGAATAGCTCCAATGTTATTTTGGGATATTAGGCAACACATTTTACATGAAGCAGTCAATTTCTGTTTAAAGTTTATTAAAAATATCACAACAAATGCATAAATATTAGCGGTATAACTTGTTAAAGTTATTTGTGTGGCATTACAACACATTCCTGCGGGCTTTTACAATAATGAAAAGTAATTCTTATTTTATATGCGCATCGAGAATAACTATTTTTAATGCAGAATAAACTGAATGCAAAAAACTGCAGATGAGTCCCGATTCTAATGAGAGGTTATGATCCTCAGTCTATTAAAACAAATTTCTGCCGCTAGCATATTTCCTTTTTATCTCAAAAGCGTTTGTTCCACTAAAATATGAAAAATATTTTAATCTACCAAATTCAATCATCTCTCTGATTAGCGCATCTCCCCACACAATGGCACCAAAATTCATTAGTTAAAGCCATCACTCAGGGCCAAACCGCTTACAAACATTGCACAACTTATCGATCCGTTAGCAGGAAAATTGCAGCAGAAACTAACAAATAAATTGAAACTCTCCGAACAACAACATAATAAAATCTTGCTGGATTTGCGTGCGAGCAGCGCGATGTGTCGATGCAGATAGGGGAGAGTATTGCAACAGCATTAAGCGTGTTACGCTCGCGCTTTCATCATAAATATTTAAATTAAAATTTATCCAAATGCGCGCTGTTTGTAGAGAATGCTCGCACTGCTTGCGTACTGCACGGCAATCTGCATGTGTATTTCAATCGGGGGAATTTACCGTGTGAAGCTTGATGCAGTCGGCGTTTTTGATCGTGTCGGACACGATGTTTTTTCGATCTCACATAACGCGTGATTTATAATGCATGTGGAATCCACAGATTTATGTCGAACATGACCAGGGATTCCAAATAGAAATTATTTACGCTCGGCGAATCACGAAAATCGATGTAAACTTGTAAGCTAACTTTATCACACAGTTTTCTTTGTGTGATGTTTATTGTGTTTGCTGGGTATTTAACAAGAGGTTCTTTTTGCGGTCGCATGGTTGGGGAGTTTGTCATGACACTATTGGCGCGTACTCAATCAATTAAGCGTATTCTCTAAGGATGCACTCCGGAAGACTGATAATGATAAATACTCCGAGTCGGAGAGAAAGAAGGAAATCCCTGGGCAGCTGCACAACTGAACACCTTCCATCTTTAGCAAGTTTCGAGAAAACTTCTTAACTTTTTGACTGACCGAACTTTGTACAAGAGACAATGCGAATGACTACGTCTACAAATTCTTTAGCACAAAGCGCACTATACTTATTAAAGAAAATAACGATATCTATGATTACACATTTAATTAGTTTGTTATTTTTAACCGTAGATTCAATTAAGCTTCTAGCGCAGAGTATAGAATGTTAAATTATGTTTTTCTAAACCTTTGTGGTGACTGTTTTTTGCATACAGTACACATTTGGAAATCTCCAGGATAACTCACCACGTAGCATCTGCATGACAACATGCAAAAACAAATAAATAAAGTAAAGTGCAAAACATTTCGTTATCTCCACAACCATAAATCTTCCCGAAAGTAGTATATAAACTGCACATTATTCAGTTTTTCACTTGTTTACTGAGTCAGTTTCAAAAGCTCGCAATGTTTTGGCGCTGGGTTTTTTACAGTTTTCATATCCAGCACTTGGCTGCAATGATCTGTGAAAGCTTTTACACTTTGCGCTTTTATCCAAGTTATGAAGCGTGGAAATTGTGCCATACCAAAAACCCTTAGAAATCTACTCGCAATCAGTCGATATATTATTGGAGTCAGGCATCCGCTAGCGGAACTTTAATTACTCGCGCTTTAATTACATCTGCAACCACACGCCGAGATTATACCTACAGATTTCATCCCATAAGGCTCTAAAATTATTCTATGATTAAAACACTATTAGTTTCCTTCTACTCCCGCATATACTTTTTCCAAATCATTCATATCAATGCCTAAAACAAATATTAAATTATTGAATATTTAATTAATTGAAATGGAAGTTTCTCGGTGTAACATGGTACAACTCCAATAATGTTGTCATAATTCCTGTGAGGTAATTAAGTATCAAGCGGGATGGCAGCGTGCGGAGTTAATCCGCGCATATGTGTAAAGTTGTGGGGTTGTGCGGTGGTTAATATTCACGTATTTTCGCACGTATGGAGGCGGCGATGACGGCTAACTGCTCGGTAATTACGAGCGTGCGCGCATGGACAAGCGGCGCACGGCGTAATGACGAGGAAATTTCGTTGAGGATTAATTAAGTGATGCCGAGCAATTGCTGATGCATATGTGAGACACATAGAGAGTTATAATTACATAGAAATATTACTCATCTTCGTTTTTATAATACTGTTAAATTTTTAAGAGTATTCATGTTATTTTATATTTACTTTGATACTTTCTTATTAGCTTTCAGCTTTTTTTGTTTTATTTTTATAGCCATAGTAGCCCTTGAATACACCCTTGAACTGTGCTTGGTTCAACTCGTGCTCTATGTGTGACGCTAGTGCGGATCTTAGGTTTGCCTGCGTTCGTTCAATGCCATAGAACAGCGCGCTGTACAGCGATAAGGGCACTGCGCGCTGTACTGCGCACAGTTCAGCACGTACGTGCAAGCCGCCCTTTTCAATACGGTCTACTAGGTTTGGTTCAATTCGCACATTGCGCTCAGTAGTCACTCATGCAATTTTAACTTAACTGTGCGCAGCACAACTTTGCAGTATCGCAGACCACATCGCATCGACTGCTCTCTTTCTATTGCACCCGATACAACCATTTGTTTAAATCAGCCTTTGCAAACAGCAGATTTAAAATCACGCGTTGTCTTTTCATAGAATAGAATGATTGAATTCGCAAACTATAATAAATCAAATATTTTTTACAATAGATTTCAATGATAAACTTAAAGTACAATCGTGTTTTCAAATTCTCGGTTTTTTTTAGCTCTTTCTAGAAAATAGGGAAATACAATGTTAGAATTGTTAAGACATGTCTTAGATTTTAATGGAGATAAATATTATGATATTAAAAAGCGTACTATTCAATGAGCAATAAGACAGAACAATTAGAAAGTGTTTCGACAAAATATCAAATTAATATTGTTTTAATTTGAAACCAAAATTTTCTATCTGTGGTAAACAACTACTTATGTTTTTAATAAAAATTGTTTTTTGTGCATTTCATCAGTCATACGCTTCTCATCCAAAAACCATGAGTTTTAGCTAAAATGATATTTTTTGTTTAGTATCATTATACCCTAAAACTAAAAATATTACACTTAATACAATAGCGTTTGTGCGTGGAGAAAAATCACCCTACTGATAGGCAATATCTCAGCGTAAACGTTTTTAGGATTATCTCTATCCACCCCCATCTTCTCCACTTCACTCTACCCAATGTGTTAAAACATAATTTCTAATGAATATTTCAACATCTACACCAACAAATTGCCTATGATCATAAATAACAAATCTCTATCATATTACATCCAATGCATCAAATTTTAACAAGATGAAAACTTGTACAGAAAGAGACGAGATGAAGAGCTATAAAGTGATGACACAAATTTTTGTTCTACTAGTTAAAGAAAATAAAACAAAACTAGGATAAGAATAAAGAGCTTCTAGTGTTGGAGATGCATATGGACATCACCGACAGCACGTATCTGCTTTATGACACCTGTTTGATGCTTCTCAAATGGGCCTACAGCACTTTTACAGCCCGGGAGCGCTTTCTTTTATGCGTCATGTCGCCGGGATGCGAGTGACAAGTTTGTACCAGGATAACCACAAACACCTCAAGCGTACATAAAGACAACAATGTTTTGTTTTAAAATGAGTATTGAAAAATATTTTAAGATTTGTTATAAATTTTATGAAAAATGTAATGTTCTTATTTCATTGTTTTTTTTTTGTACTAAAAAAGAATTGATAAATTATTCGTAGACTTGACATTAATATTATTTTTAGCTTGGTGGAATGTATAGAAATATAGAGTTTATATCATTTTTCTATTTCTGAGTTCTGAAAATTTTGCTGTGAGTAAATGGGACGTAAAGGTATTTCTGGATTTTCAGATAAAGCCTTGACAGGATGTGGTTGATTCCGATGCAATTGAATTTGACATTTTTAGATTTAAACTTAACCTGAAATTTTCTTTCATTCTGAAAAGAAGTAGAAATAGAGACTACTCCATTCTCAATGACAATAATTTTTTGTTTGTTTTTGTTTTAAAACGTATTGCGTTATTGTGATTAAAGATGACTTTCTTTTATTGCATCTCCAGTCTATGCGCAAACGTTGCCTTTTCTAAATACTTGTTATTTGTGCTGTAAAATGCGTTATAAATTGGAAACACAAATTATTTCACCGTTGCGACGCGCTTATATCGCCGTGTCACGCCACTTGGAATTTTTAATAACGCGCCAAGGAAACCAAGAAAATGCTGTAAATGCAATTTCATCGCAACGCGGACAACGCAACATTTATTACAATTACAGCGCAATAAATAACGTTTTAATGACTTTTCACTTTATTGTTTGCTAACAGATACAAATTGGAAACTTCTTCCCAAGTTGCAAAACAACAACTTGTGTTGATTTTTCGGAGAGACAAAATGTGTATTATAGATAGCGTTAGTGACGTGATATAGTGATGGGTGTAGGCGAGCATAATCACACAGAGATGATTCCGACTCTCGACTCGTGCCAGGACGTGTAAAGGACACAAGCAGCATTAAACCAAATAAGCCAAAACCCCTTGTCTTCACATCGCATTTCCTGAACACGTTTACTGACTAGTTGTTAAACATAGTGTCGTCGTCATCCTTTCATAAGCCCATCCCCATCTTTCGGTTATAAATAGTTCTACAAAGTATTTAAAAATACGTTTTATAGCTGTTTCCAACAATTTATGACCCGTTGAAAATCAGAAATACATGGCATTTGTATCACAATGTTTCACACCACATTTTCATGTTTCCCACGTGTCGGCTGAAAGCCATAATTTCATCGGGCAAAGCGTCGGCGGCGATTTACATTTACAATCCTATCGTAGCTCCTGCCGCATATTTCAATAACAACCGTGAAAAATCAGGTCTAATTAAGTCTTAAATGCAAATCGCGCGGTAATAATTCAGCGCTCGGGCGGAATTGTGCGCGTCGGGCACTTGGGCATCGCGAGCGCTTTTATGGTCTTCATATTTCACCTGCTAATTTCGATCCGAATTAAAACGAAGCGATTAAATTTGGAATTAATATTTGCAGCATCGAGCTTTACGAGCGTGAACTTCCTGCGTGTGCGATAAAAACACGCGCCGGACGCGAGGAAATGGAACGTAGAGCGGATGCAGCCCATGAAAGAAACAGCAAGGCATTAAAAATGTAACACTTTACTAAGAAAACTTTCTTGTAAAATAAAACAGTACCTGACATTACGGAAACACTAAACATATGAGCTTTTTATTTTTTTAAGCAAATCTGATCAGAGATGGTGCTGCTTAAACATCCCTCTATGGATAATATCCTTATTACATTCACTACTATGGAAATCTCTTCTTGTTACAAGAAAAAAAAATTGCTTAGCAAAAGTGTATTAGTTTTATATGTTAAATTAGGTTATGATGACCTGACATTTGTGTCGTTGTCATGTTATCATCTATGCGTGTGGCTAGCTGTCTGTTGCAGGTCTCCATTTCACTTCCGGAAATTGCATCCTAACTGCCAGCCTATCACGCTCTCCTTCTACGTGTGAATAATTTTAGTGTTTGCAAACAACGACATTGCATCCAATAGAATTTCTCCCCTGTTTACCCGTCAGCTTTGAAATAGCACCTTGGAAATGTAGTTAACATTTATACGTTGCACTAGATCGGCGCAGCGCCTTATATGATACATGGTTAAAAATTAACCAGGCGTCTTGAATCCGACGTGTGCATAAAATCTCCTAAAATCTGCTTTTACATTGCAAAAAGTTTTACAATAATTCCAGAATGTCAATCGTAATGAAATTGATATTTTAATTGTAACTGAATAAATGTCTAATTGTTTGCTTGAAGTGTAATTAAAGCGGTGTAAAACTGTTTACTAGATATTGATTGCCAATCTAATGAACCCATCACGACTACACAAATTGCTGTGTCAAGATGTCAGTCCTCGTTGTAGATGTTTTATATCCAATTATTGCAAGACTCCATTTAACTCTTGATTTTATTGTGCTGGAGAACATGTTTCACTACTGTTTAACTCTATTATAAAATTGCAAGTTTTACACATTTTTAACTGACATTGCCAACTTGAAATGATTATTTGTTCGCCAAACAAGCGTTTATTATTTACTAAGTGGAATTCCATGAAATGATGCTGGACTAACCATCCGTGTAAAACACTGCCTTGTCTTGCATTAGTTGAAGACGAAAATTTATTTGACATGCGAGTGGCTGTTTTCTCGGCTAACGAGTTGTTTGAAACAAATTCCTCCCTAGAAGGCGATTCAAGCTGGCGCGCCGGCGAAAAACGCGCGCGCAACTTTATTCGCAACTTTCCGCTCTTCGATGGTTATCCGCGCTGTACCTGGTGCAAACTTTTGATAGCATTTACCAGCAAAGTAAAACTCGCGTTCAGCGAATTGATGTATAGTTTGTTTTGCGTTAGAATCTATGATGCGCCTGCTTGAGCGACTGTGATAAAAGTGCGCAAGTCGCAATTTAAATGTTGCATAAAAGAATATTTACGATAATAGCAAAGGCTTGGTGGCTTGTAATAGGTGGTTGTAAATAAAAGCAACGTAACATCAACAGCAACTGCCAAAAGGCGTCACGGTATATTACAGAGTATGCTAAAAAAATAATATCAAGAATAACATTGACATGCATGTTGATGTAGATGTATAGAAGTATTTTGTTGTCAAAAACATATTTATTGTCAAGTTTATTGAATTATAGTAAAACAATAAAAAGTAACACAAAAAAATTAGCTTACTAATATTAAAAATGTAGATGGCACTGCCAAATAGTCTTTCTCTTGAATATTATATGGAAATACCTAAATAACATGTTTTATAGAGTACGCTCCAGGGTACTGTCTAGCACTTAGTCAATATCAAATTCTCACTACTTTCATATTTACATTTTTGTTATATTTCTTTGGCTTGTGCATAAGAATAAACTTCTATTTTTCTCTTTCTAGTTTGCTTTTAACGTCCTCTAAAATTTAACGCGGATTACGCGCCTTATAAAACTCCCATTACACTGCTTGTTAGTGGGCTGTAACCTTACATTAGAACGTGTATCCTCAGCTTTATTATCTGGCCGACTTTATGGCACAAGGGCCGGATTTTATTTGGCATTATAAAACCATATTTTATTAACTCATTCCTTAAGAGTGGGTGTAGCCGGACGTGGGATATACGACTGTTACGTCACACAAGCATATTTGTGTTAGAACCTGAGGACATAAAAATAAATCCACGACGTGACTTCTTACCTCTAATTTCTATAAAAGTAGTATGAAACCATCAAGGAAACACTCTAAAACGCTGTGTATTTTTTCAAAAATAAAAGTGAGTTGAAAGTTTTTATCAAATGATAAAACCGTGGTGCGCGGCTGGAAATTAGCTCGTGCACTAATTAAAAATCCCAGGTCAGGCGTCCCGGCGATGGATAAATCAACAGTGTCCCTACACAGCCATGAGTCCTCAACCCCTAAGGCTTGATTATTCATAGTTTGTTCTTATTTTTACTGCCTTGGTCATAATATTTTTTTTCCTTAAAGGGATTAATATTTATAAAAGTGTAACCGCCAAAAACAATTACCTTTTTAGCTTTTTACCTGAAATAGTATACAAATAATACAAAAAAACTTTACAAATGTCCACGACCTAAAAACATTGGCATTGGTGCTCATTCCCTTATCATTTCTATGCTAAGTGCAGATGCATTTTGCTGGCTCCCAATCCGATTCCAAGACCTTCCTTTCTCCGCCACCTTTCTTCTCACTTCCATTTGAATGCTATGCTCTCTTTACTAGTTTATGTTTCTTTGTATGTGGTAAACGTGTTGTGCATCCCACGGGATCTCATAAAAGTGATCCAATCATCTACCACATTGTCAGATGGTGTTCTGTCCGTGCAGCTTCTATACAAAACGTGCTGACCCCCTCAAAAAGCGCTCCCAATAAGTGGACTTGACTTTTGGTGATACTCTAGCTTCCGGGACCTTGAGAAATTCTAAGGTCATGCTTTTTGGTAGACTATTATATTGGTTTATTTTATCTTTATCACCTTGCATATTTTTTGCCCACCATGTCATCTCACATTACACTTTTAGAGCTTTATAGAAAGATGTAAGGCTTTTACCGAAGACCATTGCGTTCAGAATACATTAGGCCATAAAAATAAAATAGCAGAAGTTTGCAGACGTTGTTTACGTTGCAGCATTAATCTTTATTCAGTGATAAATATGTGTTAAACTTGCTTCTATAAATAATCAAAGTGCAAAATATTTTCAATTATAACAAACTGTTTTCGACACTGGATGCGAGTGGAATGCGTGATTGGATTGCAAAATTCAAAAATTGAAAAACTGGTATCCCCGGCATGAAAACAATCAGCAATCAAAATTGAATCCGCTGCTGAAAAAAGTTGCAATAATTGCACTCTCGGCGCTTGTATGCTTTCCCAATCAATTGGAAAATGTTGAATCAAATGTCTTTAAATTCAGACTAATGTTAATGGACCAAAGTGTTTAGAGGTGCTACGGGTCAGCAACATACGGGTACCACATGTAAACATATAAACTATGCAATGGAAGTGCATCAGTGTCTGTGGCTGCCACTAATTGACTTGGCGGTTCTTAATCTATCAGAGCGCCTTTGGCGCACATACCACATTATCTTAATTAACAGCGATCCCTACTCGAACTTAAATTTTACGCCATCAATTCGACGACGACAAGCATGTGGATGCATTATAAAGTCGCCATTGTGAAGACAAAACTTAACCGAAAGCCTTCCAATAAATTCTAAACTACTCACTGGCTACTAGTGAATAGTGACTTATGGATCTACCTAAATAGACAATTATAATATCTAATTTGAAGTAAATCGTATTCTTTTTATGTGCTTAAAATAACTCGATGACTTCATTAAAATCTTGGAACGGATTCCTACTTCATTATGAATAATTCTCATTAGAGTTCATTAAAAATGCAAGGCGTGTAATGCAATGTGCAAATTGCAGACTTGCACAAAAAGCTTTTGTGCTCACATTGTGCTTGTAATACAACAATATCCAATGGTAATGATATGCTGGTATCTATTTGAGTGCTATTTATCATAATATGAAAATAACGATAAAAGTTTTCATTGTTACGAACGAAAGCATCAATATTTGAACGTTACAGTGATATCAATACATCAGAAATGCATTGCTCAGAAGTCAGCGTCTCGTATTAATAAAAATATCATGCAAACATAACAATCCGGGCAACGTGGGACACAAAAAGTTAAAGTAATGTTACATACGTTGAGATATTCCATTAAACAATATAATAAAAACCATTACACTGATGGAATTTGTTTTTATATCGATTTTATAGACACAAAACCGCATTTCATATTTGTAGCAATAATAGTTCTCTCTCAAACAAACCAAGTGGTCTTGGTGCACCAATTTAAATCAAATTGTAACTTTGTAACAGTATAATTAATCCAATAGCCGTAATGAGGTTTCACGTCAAATTTACCCGGCAATATTTCTACCTAGCAAGCGTAAATGAAACTAGCAAACATTGAATTCACGCGTTACACTAATGTTTACTGGGCATTTGCATAATGTAAGCACCGTTTCCGCACAACGGACAATACAATTAAATTTCATAGTGATATTCATCTGTTAGGAGGTTTGTAAAATAAAAATAGTATACCTTATAGACTAAGAAAAACTTTAGTTAGAGTAGTATTTTAGTGACATTTGTAGTCAATTTAATTGCAAACTAAATAGAAATTAAAAATTCACTTTTTCTGAAATGTAATCATTAAACATTCCTATTTTTAATTGATAATGTCATCATTTTTGTTGGCTAAACTGTTATTAAATTTATCCTTTGCCTCTTTAAGGGGTCTAATAAAATTTGCTGGGGTAATTTGCCCACCGCGACGACTTTCACGCGCGATTATGTTTGCAAAACGTCGGCGGGCAATTTGCATAGCATTATGTGCGAGATCATCGCGCATAAATTGATAAGTCGGCGTAAATTTTCGCCAAGGCAGGTGAGGGTGTGCGCGCGCGGTCGAGTGTTATCTCGTTAACCTTAGCCGCACGGCGGCGGCAGCGGCTGGAAAAGCGCTTCCAATTAGTTTGGTGTAACGGAGCGGAGCAAGCTTGGCATTCTACGCGTCACCTACCTAAACTGCAAGACGCACCATTATGGTATGCAGGAGGGGAAACTTCGACCATCTTCAATTTCTTACATTGTAAGCATGCACAAGAGAGTGTTTTATATAGACGTTGAATATTTTTCGCCAAGCTGGTCAACGCTTTGTATTATTGGCAATATTTGACTAGAGGGTGAACGTGCAGCCAGAAATTAAAAGCACATAGACAACACTAGCAATCCACCCTTGCCAAAACACAAATGATTAAAATATCTTGTAAGATATTTTTAAGTGTTTAATCTAGGGTTTGATTATTATCATGCAAGTATTTGACTGAGGTTTTTCCTCTTCTTGCGGGTTTTTTGCTGCGACTTTCCGCAAAACACATTTTCCATCAAATTCCTCTCCCTAGACTCACCTAAGCGGATACATATTGAACACATAATGTTAAATGTGTGTTTTTACCGTATCGACTAATCGAGCGGAAAATTCTAATTGTGACTTGAAACCCTTATAGGTTTTCTCCAGCACGAAAGCACTACCAACAGTGCTAATACACTCCCTGCTGCTGTGTTTGTGGCGGCTGTAGCGGTTTGGCGAAGCCTAATATAACAAAGTGTACACATTTTTCAAACGAACGCTATTTGTACACAACCCACGCTTATTTCTACCCCCCATGCTGACTCCTGCATTGTTTGCTGCATATTCCGTTTGTGGTATGTATACTACCTACAAACCACATTCAGGAAAAACACTTCTTTCTATGCGGCTGCATTTTTGCAAGGCTAAATAATTCTCTGGGTGCTTGTGCAAATAGGAATCACTTAGTTAATCAAACTCTTTTACCTGAATTGAGCTCATAATCTTTTTTTTTCATTTTTGTTACGTAGGTTGTACCTAATAAACGATATTTTTTGGTTGAATAGCCAAATAAAATTGTTTATAGCGTCGCAGTCGGAAAGTGGAAAGCTGAAATAACAGCCGGCGGTTCGATTTTTTGACCCTTGACCGAAATTCCCAGCGCACCGGCCGAAGAAAACTTTCTGCATAATAACACACACGCGAGTTTCGAATTTTCTATAATAAACGCAAACTTATGTTATTACGAGCCATTGAGTGTGGCGGCGGGGGTATGCGCACACGAAGCTTCCAAACCGAAAAGTGCATGCTTCGATGGGTCGTTACAACCACCACTAGATTTACCCGCTGTTTTATGTTGATACTAGGTGAATACGCTGGGATTTATTTTAACAAGTTGTTTGCAGTTGGATGTCATGTTATTTCCAATAGAGAATAAATTATTGACATCGATTCAACACTAGGCTATTTTATTCAAAATAATAATGTGATGAGAGTAATCACTTGAAATTAATGATTGCTATTTGGAATGTCATCCAAATGATTTATTAAATTCCATTTAATTAAAATTGAAAAACAATCTCAAAAACAGTTATAGTTTATGCTGGTTTAATATTTCCTGCAATATTTATGAAAACTGCAAAATGAAAAAGCAATGAAAACATTAAAAGATTGAAAATCGTGAAACGCCAAAGAGCATAAAATCAAACAATGATCCAAGAGCTTTTTTACACTATATGCGCCGTTTGTTCGAATTGTACATTGCACAATTTTCATCTCTATGCAAAGAAATTTCTATGAACTAAAACGGAAAAATACCCTAATTGCAGAAATGTCAACGTAGGCAACTTATTTAACTTGTACTGTTGGTTACTTATCATCATGCTTTTAATAGAGTTTTCCAGCAAAATAAACTATATATTGTTGAGACTTTCTACCTAGTTTAATTCTTGTTGGCAAATTGAAGACGATGTCTTGTTTCATTAGTGCATTATTTGTTTTGACGTGATTCATTATATCGCATCGGAAAGCTGACATGCAAGCTTGGCAGGCTTCGAAACAACTGACGGCCAAAATGTAATAAGAAACAAGCACACAAAACCCTAAGCTCAAACAGTGGTCTTCTGACAGCAGTGATACTATTGCAATAATTGCATTAGTTCAGTTCGATAATCCTTAGTCTGCATTGATTTCTTTCTACTTCTTTTATTCTTCTCATATATTCTCTTGGCACAATTTCACTCATTTCTACAAATAAAGCCCGTAAAACTTGGCATATATTTCCGAGTCAACACCTTCTCAACTTTGCGCCGTATATTATGCCAGTAATGCGCTTGGTGTTTGTCCATAAATTTGTCCTCGTTCTGGTACGTTTAGCCGTACTTGCCAGCGATGCAACGACTGGAAATTCATACATTGCTTGGCGCGCTAATTGAGTGTTCTCATGTTTAGACATTCGTAATGTGATTATAACCGCGCCGCTTGCAACTGTGCAGAGTACAGAAGAAATGGTTTTCTGCCTGCCAAGTGTAAAAATAGCCAATGTCAGTTAATGTTGGAAGCGCATAATTACAAATCAATGTTTCACGTTACCTCCGGTGACGTTGTTTACAAGTAATCAACGGTTATACGCAGTTTGGTCGCAATTGCGTAGAAAAAAACCCAAGGGATTAATTATCAAGATGTCTAAAACACTTGGAATAATTCCAGTGCGGCCAGAAACACTTCATTTGGGTTTTAATTAGATCTGGCCGAATTTTAGCCATGATAGCAATTTCAAGCGATGTTTTTTGCATGGGATGTTTGTTAATATTTTTAAACATTTCATATTTGTTTTCCCACATATGTCGTATGAATTATGACACAAATCGGATTAAATCTAGAATGCGGGAGACCAACACGTGTAGGAATTGATAAAACTCGTCCCTCGTCTCTCTTTTCATGCATCTAGTCAACCAAAACGGCACGCGTGCCTTTTTGCCTGTTGTAGTCATCTTGCATTCTCGGCAGGTTTTCCACGAACCAACTTGGCAGGCCAAACCGAAGCGAATCTGTTGATATTCCGTCATTCCTAAGCAAATATTTTACCCTATATTAAGCTGTTCTGTACGATCAGACAAACGACAAACAATTTTCTTATTTTTTTTGTTTTTGATAATTTGCAGCTTTTATTCTCTCAACAACACAAAAGAATTTGTGAAAGATTTGCACAGATCTTATTATCATTAGGTTTATTTACATGACACACTAAGATTGTAACATATCAGCCCTAGAGATGCTTTAATAAGAGAAGATAAACTAAGAGTGACACTGCCACATTGTTATCAGTTGGAGAGTGGAACAGTCGCAGATCGGGATTCACGCTCGGAGATTAGTATAATGAAGAGTTTTCAATTCAAGGGGAGAGGGTTGTTAATTGTATATTTAATACGCGTGGCGTTTTGGTTATCATATTTCACTATGAATCACAAATGATTTTTTGTGTTGTATGGCGAAAGCAAAGGCGAGGATTAAGATTAAGGTTGTCATAGGAGGATATCTCTCGGTGACAGGCAAATAGAATTGATGATCACGACAAAAGAGTAAGAATTTTTCTCCTACTGAAGAAAAATGCATTGAGAATAGCAATGAAAAACTAAGATAAAAAAAACTTTTATAAATCACCGTATTAAACCACTTAGATCATAAAATATTTATGCTAAAAGCTCCAACGTGTTGCTGTTAACTGATTGTTTATTGAATGCCCTGAGTGTTAAATATACGAATTGTTAAAGTAAAAATTACAAAATGCCTTTTTCTTAAATACAAAATTAAAATTTAGTTTATTTATTCTATATTAATTATAGAGTTTTATATAAAAATCTAGATATTTACCCAAAAAATCAGCTGCAGTTGTAAAGAGCATCAAAACTGCTATGATCACCACAAAACCGGAACGCTCGCGTTGACTTGCCATGTGGACGGTGGCGGCGGCGTGCTTCTGACTCTGATCGGAGGGATGAACGCGAGTGTGGTTGACGTTCGACTACGGCATGCTGACTGACGCGAAGCAGCGTCGCGACGCGTTGTGTGGCTCCACTGCATATGGGGCGGTAGAAACGCACGCGCAAAACTACCCTTAACTTTTAAATATAATCAGAATTTATATCCAAGCAATTCTCAATTATTTAGGATTTATTGTAGAAACATAGATGGTAAATGCTCAGTGTTCTTCTTAGTGATATTTAAATATTGTTGTAATTTTTATTATTTAATGAGGAATTTTTTTAGCATCAACCCCAGAGCAATTTATCTTTGCCATCAATTTTCTCTTGCAATTATGACCAACAATCCAAGCATATCACAATACGACAAGCAAAGAAAATTAAATTTTCATTAATGGGATTTTTATTGACCTTTCCATCGCGGGTACCGCGCGCAGCCGTAATCCATAATGTAAATGTCATGAAATAATTCACTCTGCGCGCCGCAAAAGCGACCCTCGATGAGAGGCCGCAGCGAAGCGGACGATTTTTTCCAGCCCCCTTGAAGCATGCTGATGACGCGTTGCACGGATTGTGGATATGCATGCGCCGTGTAAACGATGCACGCCACCCCCTTCAAGTTATTAGAAGAATACACGTCTACCCCGAGCATGAAAATACGCAAATGTGAAAAGACTAACATTGGGCATAAAAATGCAAAGCAAACACATCGAAAGTTTATTTTCATTCAAACAATAAACTGCAAGCGTAAGAAAGAGTCCTGAAAAGTCATAAAGTCTATATTATATTGTTACAAAACGTGTGCACAATGTAGTCGAAATTATGGCATCAATTTATAAAAATAAATCCTATCAAGATTGACGCACACGGAACGACAATAATATTTATGCATCACGCTAAGGTAATGATAACGGAGTAAGAAATAAGACGACAATGTTGTCACTATTATGATCAACTCTTTACTTTTAGCTCTGTAAAGAACACAATTTATATAATATTTTATTGCACCAATTAGACTAATTTTTAATTCCGTTTTTTTTTTAATTAAGTCTAAATTCGGAATAAATATATATTTACTTAAGTACTCAGTACTCTCTCACCGCGAGGTAATTACCTTCCTAAACACCCTCAATACTTGTTACTCGCACTCAAGCTTTAAAGTGCGCCACTTGTTTCCCGTAAAGTGTGCTTTGATTTATGACATCACGAGCTTGCAAAATAAACACCCTCCCATTGCGGTTCAAAAGCGATTAGCGTGAGCGTCGACACGAAAAACAACGTCCATCAGCTTGGAGCAATCCAGATACAACAGTGCTCAAGTCGTTGTGCGACTGCAACGCCGATTCCCATAGCTATGGCGCGCAAGTTGTAATTAGAAAAGTTTTCATATGTCAATAAATGGCAGGAGCTTTCGTCTAATACTGAAAGCGCGCTTCGTACAAGGTCTCATAACTGGTCAACGTATAATTTGTCCGCGGATAATGATGCCGATATCTGCCTAGAATAGAATTTACATACAACATGTGCGTGATTTCAGCTAGCAGAGTTAGTCTAGACGATGATTTTCATAGAACCCTGCGACTGTTCCTTGCTTGCTTTTCCGGTTGACCACAAAATTGAGGGAAAAACCAAACATAATCTCCATTTCAATTTATTTGTTTCTTTTTTTGCAACGTTTGTAATTTACTTGAACACGTTATTTGTCTAATGATACTGACATTAATTTTGTCTAAACATGTACAATAAAATTATGCAATGTTGTTTTGGGTCTATTGTACTAAAATTCCAAAGATGACATTACAAACTCTTGCAATGCTTACTGTAGAATACACCAGACACTGGTTTAAAAAATCCCCTTTTGGTATTGACACTTTCCTTCCCCTTCTGTTATGAACCGCATACCTCATCTATTTCCATAACACTAGTGACATTAATATTGCCTGCGTTATAAACGCAACAAGATCTAAATTTCAATTCTCATTCCAATAAATCTTGCCTCCTGGAATGAAAATCCCGATTGCAACTGCACAACAATTCCAGTTTTGTGAACAATCTTCATAAATCATCTTCTAATTGGCGGCACAATGAAAATTGAAATACAAACATCTTATGCCAACTCTGCCTAGTTCTATGCGACTAACATTAGCAAGCAAAACGCAAAGATTGCATAGCATCGCTAGTTACAACGTTAAGGGCTGATTTACTCGGGTTCATAGGTCTCGCAGCCGATACAAGTTAGGTATATTGCTAATGTCTAGCTAATGCTTCGTTGGAACTCGGAATCCGGTCCCGAGTTCGACATTATGACATGTTGTGCAATATTAAACAGCGGCCTGCGGTATTCAATCAGTCGTTTACCCGCAATACTTCCGGCGTGCAACAACCCAAAACTGAATCACAGCGTCAATGATTAATTACGACATTGCACCGCTTGCGGTGGATTTTTAAGTAGAATCACAGATTAACGTTAACTAGTATTCTAAATCATTGAATATGGCTCTCGATGAATATTTGAGAAAGGTGATTTATTGACTTGCCAGCTTTTAAAAATCTTTTTTCTTGTAGCACTTGTGTGAATATAGGTTGATTGCTTAATACCTCAATAGAAAGTTTTACGTTCTTGAGCATTAGTGCGGCAATTTCCGTGCCGGTTACTAATTACGCTCCTGTAGCATTTTAATAGCCAAATTCGTTGCCATTTGGCTAGCACGACACGATCGCGCTTCCTCAGCTCGACCGCCGAGTACGTGAGGTTATAGACGGTTTTTATGTGGCATTAGAAAACTTTTCAAAATGTGAGCAAGTTTTCTCGTTATTATAAATGCACCACCAGCGCTCTTCTTCACCAGAGCGTCATACATTTGTAAATTCTCCATGTTCAATAAATAAAAACCTTGCTTAAACTTACAATTTTTTAAAGTACATATCGATTAAAAAAACATTATAAGAAATTTGTAAGTCACGCGTTACCAATCAAATTAGTTTGTGTAGCATTCATCCATTTTAATTATAAACAAATATTTATTTTCTTTGCTTGTTGGGCTTGATGTGGTTGATTAACGTTAACAGATTGATGAATTGATTCTTCAGCTGGTGTGCAAAGCTTAGAGTTTTGTAGCAGGTCCAATTAAAACAAATAACTATGGCGTAAAGGTCGCTGGGAAAAGCAATAAAGCTCGACCAGGTAAATCCCAAGCTTTTGTTCTAGGCGACGTTGAGGTGTCTCGTGTTTTGTGTCTCATGTCACGCAAACATGTGCCACCCAATCACGACACCGCGCCGGCATTACGAAGAAGCTTTCTAAGCCTAAGCTCGCACAGGACTTGCAGGACCTTACAAGACACGCATGGAATTGTTACTCTAATGTCAAACAATGCAGACAAAGCTTCTCTTCCTTGTTACCCACTCCAAAATGAGAAAATGCTAAAAAAAATGTAATTATTTTTTGCCAGTATCCATCACTGCCAATTTTACCGTTACATAGGATCTATTTCACAATACTCCAACAAAACCCATTTTGGATTTAGTCATCTCCACCTCCGTGATCAGCCAAAGCCACTAAATGCTACGTATGCATGGAAAAACGCGGGCGTGGAACGCTGAAAATATGAATTTTGTCAAGTCGGGCGTATCGCAATGCATCCACGCGGAGCGACGCATCCTGAAGGATCCAAATATATGGCGGCGCACAGGAAATTATGTCCGACGCCGGCTCGCACATATTACAACCGCGGACTAAGCTTTGTCTGAGGGCATAACATTAGGTTCCAAATCAGCATTGTGATTTATTGCATATGCTGCGCGAATTGAAGCGATAAATTAATTCACACAGCAATATCAGCGATACTGATCGAGATCAGATTGCTATTTTAAAGAAAGTATTTCAATTTTGATTGAATCGACTACAAACAACGCCAGAATTATTCATAAAACACTATAATAATAATTTAATAAAGTTAATAAATTGATTTTACAAAAATTTATGTTATTATTCTTAATCTCATAATATAACTTTCCCGTAATTTAATTTAATCTGGAACATATCAGTTAGAGTATTTAAAATTACAGATTTTTTTTCATAAAATAAGATCGTTAGAAAAAAAAATTATTTTTGAAAAATATTACTTTTTTGACAAGAAATTATCTTTTCTTATAATCATCATCCAGCCCGATGCAGAATGTGGCCATAAATTGAAATCTATTTTTATGTAAATGCAATATTTTGTTGACAGTATTAACAACAGCATTAAATTGAGTTTAAATAGATTACTAACTGAAACTTCAATATGTAGTTGGTGTTAAAAAAAACATTGCACACTTCGATTCACACACAACGTGAGTATAAGAAATCCCCCTCTGACATTTAAACTTTGTTCTTTTATCAAACCTCTTTAGTAGGTTTTCTAAAATGCGCCGAATTTTGTTACCAATTTAAAATTACTTAACTAAAAAGTCTGGCAACATTTGCAGTTAAATGTTGCATATTTAAAAGTTGGTGGAATTCTAAGTGAAAAGATTAAATTAAGTCTTGAGTTCTGAAATTCTCTTTCTATTTACTTGATTTTAATAAAATTTCTGTACACGATGCTGTCGTTCTCTAGCACTGTCGCAATATTTATTAAAAATGAGCGCTGCATAGAATCTTCAAGTAGTAGCGCTTGTGCAGATTGTAGTTTAGTAACTGCGATTAAGATCTCTTTGAAAAGCAGCCAATTTGCAGGCTGGCTGTCGACTGCCGCTGTATTATTGAAAATATATAAATGCAAGTTGCTGACACACGTTTGTTGCACGTTGCGTGGCGTAAAATTAGGGAAAACATTTTTGCAGCAACCTAGTATGCTATCTGCGCATTTCTAAATAGGTTCACAGAAAATTTCATATTGACTGGTGCATGAAAGGTAGCCTGTTAATGGTCAGCAGACTCGAGCAGAAAATCAATGTGCGAACAAAATAAAGTTCCGGTTTCTTACAGAAAATTATACAAAAAACATGCAAACATACTGGGTACTCTAAAAAAATTAAAAGCATGCCTTAAGGCTATAGATGGAGATGTCACTAGATTTAAGATTATCACTTTTCAATTACTTCTAATTTATGAAGAACATTATTTCAGCAAATTAAAATATTTATTAGTAAAAATTTTTAAGTCTTATGTGGTATGAATAAAATTTCTAGATTAATGTCAATAGTAATTACACCTAATTTACGCGTTGTTCTCAGCGTCTTTCACTTTTACACACAATATTTTGTATAATTTTATGTGATTTGCTGGCGTGTGCTGTGAGAGAGTGGTTGGTCGGCAAACACACCAGTGCATTCTCCGCCGCCGCAGCCGCCACCTATTATTATCGAGTATTGCATGTTTTCATACAGCCCGCTGTCGATTCCGGGAACGGCTATAATCACGCCGCACGGGATCGCAAAAGAAACGAGCCAGTGCGCGATATGTAAACACACAATTAAAGTCCCTTGTCGAAGAACACCGCAGAGCATATGCCAAATGCGCACAAAAAACTGGGAAAACAACGAGCGAATGAAAGAAATGAGGAATTAAAGCACCTCCATGGAAGTTTGACATGCACCGGAGCCATTATGGGGCCTGCACTGAGCCAAGTTGTCAATTTCGGTGCGAGTCGTACGTCCATCGACGCCACACGCCTGAAATGTGCATGAAAAATCGATTTAAACTTTTCTTATTTTTACAGTGGCAAATGGAAATGCTTTAGGGCATATAAAGTACTTGGAATAGTATAAAAATATTATAGACACGCAATAGTCATATAAATATTATATTTAATTGTTTCCCTAACCTTTTCCTTTACTTTGATTTTTCGGATGAAATCAGATTTTTGCATAGAAATTTTCTAAAGATATAGTGATTGATAAAATTGAAAAAGGCAGATTTATAAAAATGATTGATTGGAGCAATAACAGTCATTCATGATGAAATTAAAAAAATCTTTTGTGCTGCTTTAAATTTGTTTAAATGAAAAAAAATTGCTTTCTAAAATTAAAATTTTTGTTATTTCTTAATGGTTTCAATTTCATCTCCTTTGGGAATTGTGCTTGCGTTTGATTTCTGTTTGCAAACTGGAAATGAACCGGAATTGATGCAGGAGCAATATCCTCACATCCTCGATGCTTAAAAGCAATTTCTAATTTGTGATACATCCTGATCCAATAAAGTGTTCACTTTATTTTCCTCTTCATAAAATGCGTTTGAACTAATTCAGCTATTCATTTAACAGATTTTGTGACTTTATAAATTAATTGATCGTGGTGGTTTTGTAGATATGGTTGTAGATATGGTTCTATTCTGCTGCCATGTCATATTTTGTGATAAACGTCTGCAGCTTGTTATTGGTTAATTTATTGATTGACGAAATTACAAACTTTCTGATTTACACCCACAGGATTTAGACAACAACTGGCATAACATTGGCCAACTTACAGGAAAGTCTACTGGGTGACCTGTCATTTTCAATATTTACGAGGTAGTATGAATTATAAATAGTGGTTGCTTGTGCTGAGATTAATTTAATTTAAAACTTTCCGGAAAGACGGACAGCAAAGGAGTGTGTAATTTAGATAAAAAATAAATTATTTGGTAGAAATAGTTTTCTTTTATTTAGTTTTTATAAAATATCCCTACAAACTAAGTCAAAAAAGATCCCTAAATACAAATATTCAGAAATTTTGTTTTCATCCCTTCGGAACCCTTTGCTATTTTGTTAAATACTGCTATGTGCCACGAGAGTACACTACCAAATAATCAATACAATATGTTCACACTTGGCTGCAATAAAGAAGGCACCTTTTCAGCTGTTCTACGCCCTTACCTGTATTGATACAGTAGAACACTGTATTTTCAACTCTACGCTCCTAATCAATACTTTTCCTGATTTCATCCCATTTTGTGTTACTCTGAGGTTTTGATTTTCTTCTTGCTTACTCTCTTTATAACAGTATTCTGTATTAGTTCTTGTAGTTCAATTTACTTCTACCCTTAGTCAGCAGATCTTCAATACAGTAATAAATCTGCTCAAAATATGAGAATTTGTAAATAATTAAATATTCTTGTTCCGCTGGGAATTTACTTGCTCCGACACTCGCCGTAATTAACTACGTTGTCTACAAATTAATTGAATATTATATGAAATCAGGCTTGCTTTATTAAACATTACATTTTATTCCACATTCATACGGTTTAAATTATGCATCCTGGAAATTAATTGTGATTATCCAAGAGTTAAATTATTTACCAAAGCTTCAATAAATTTATTTCCATTCCACTAATTTTATTCTTTTCTCAAAACGCAGTGTTTTTCAAATAGACCGTTAATATTTTTATTAGTGATTTAAAAAACAGAAAAACTTAGTAGGGAAATCATTTTCTCGAATTTTTTTACTTTTTCCTTCGTGTATTAATGGAAATGC